>APFE030945427.1:3729-15429 GCA_000404065.3 Pinus taeda | reverse complement strand
GAAAGGATGCACCTGAGTCAATCAACCATGCCTCATGATCTACATGTGTACTTGAAGAAGCCAAGTATACATCCCAACCTTTATCTGAGGTGGTTTTCGCCTCTACAGAAGGAGGATCATCAGATCCCTTTCCTTTGTCAGGAGATTTAGATCTACAATCCCTTTTGTAGTGCCCTTCCTTTCCACATTTCCAGCACACCACCTTTTCAGGTTTTCCTGGAGATTTAGATCTCCCTCTAGATTTAGATCTCCCACTTGATGACTTGTTTTTGTTTCTGTTTTGGGACCATCCTCGTACAGACAAGGCATCACCATTCTGGCTCTCCATATTTTTCCGTCTCGTCTCCTCCATCAGCAAGGATGAGACTATTTCATCAAACTGCAAGGCAATTGCATTGTTACCTATTGCAATAACCAGACTATCCTACGAATTTGGTAGAGAACACAACAAACTGATGCACTTATCTTCATCTGAAATTTTAATATCAACATATAATAACTAACTTACCACAGTATTAAATGTGTTCAGATGTTCTGTCACTGAGTCTCCATCTTTCATCCTTAGGTTATACAATTTTTTCTGTAGGAACAATTTATTCACCAGACACTTAAGTTGGTACAAAGTCCCTAACTTTTCCCACAAAGCCTTCGTCATAGATTCCCCTGATATATTCAGCAATATTGAATCTGAGACACACAATCGTATTGTGCTCTTAGTCTTCTGATCCAACTTCTTCCATTTGTCATCAGACACTCTCGTTGGTTTAGTACCTGGATCTACCATGACCCACTAATCTTTATCCACCAACAGATCCTCCATCTTGAGTTTCCATAACTCAAAACTCTGACCATTAAATTTCTTGATCTCTATCTTTCCACTACTCACCATCTTCTTTCACCACCAGAATCGATCCTGCAGATCTCCCACTGAACAAGATCTACCACAAGCCCGACCGAAACCCCTCAGCAACAAAGACATCCCCTTGAAGCCAAAACAACTCTGATACCAAATGTAGGTTTTAACCCCGTACAAAAATTACCTGCATACGAATTCTAAAACACAAAATAAACAATGCGAGAGAATAACACATAAAACACATATACATAGATATTTTCTCCTCGATCCCAGAACCAAGACCACCAGCTTGATTTTTCATTATGTTCCTTTCAATGTTACAATACATATTTATACATGCCAAAGCATCCAATACCATGGATTGAAAACCATCGCGTCCAAAACCATGCACCGAAAACCATCGGGTCCAAAACCATGTGCGAAAATCATGCACAAAACCATAGGTTGGTCCGCCCAACCTAATATAAGGTCCAAAAAAACAAAATTTTTCGGGGCGTTGCCCCGAACCCCACAGAGGGGGGTTACCCGCACCCCTCAAACCCCCTGTGACCCCCCCGCTACACAATAAGGGCAACGATGGGGGGGCTTCGCCCCCCCTCTAACCCCTAGGTTAACTATGTGGGCTAGTCGTGGAAAGAATATAACACAACCCAACAGGGACTAGTAAGTCCGCGGAGAAGCAGAAAAAGGAAGTGGCTCGACTGAAGGTTCAACAATTGGCAGAAAAGAGGAAGAATGAGACTGAGGAGAAGGCCCGAGCAGAAGCGGAGCACGCAACAAAGGAACAGGCAAAGCAGGAAGAGCGCAACTCTAATAGAAGTTATAAATCTCCTTCGCCCCAAATAGAGAAAGAAGAGCGGTCAAAACAGGGCGGTGGCGATCAGGAGAGCACTCCCTTCCGCGTAAAGTGACATAGGGAACAGGAAAAGGAGGGACAGCGAAAGAAGACCAAAGCCTCCAAGTCATCACTTGATCCAATTACCTTGACAGAGGGCGACTTAGACGATATTAGCGATAAGGTAAGGGATACGATAGCAAAATTGCTGCAACAATTTGAGTAGCAGAAAAAGCAGGCATTAGTTGCCATACAGAAGGATCTGCGTGAGCTGCAGATCCAGACGACGAGGTGACAAAGGAGATTGATGAAAAGAGGTGGTAGTTAGTAATTAGACTAATGGTTAACTTTATAACCAATCAGCTACGTGCAAACATGTTCGGTACATGTGTTTTCCTTCTAAGGGTCCCGCTTATCCTAACCAATCACCGTCGGTCCCACCTTGACTTTTCCACAGACGGAGTGCTTCAATAAACAACGTTGATCTCACTTTCCCAGATCCAACGGATATCGCGTCGTCCGCTGGAAAACTAGTCAGACGATCTCCACCATCGAATGTGACTCGTCCAATAGAACAGTTGTCACGCAATCCCGTGCAGATTCTTGCATTGTCGATATCAAAACGAGAGTGCGCGAGATTAGTGGTTTTCCTCTGCTACGTGTCAGCCGCTAAGGTTAATCACGCGGACTCGAAACAATACCATATACGACCTTTTAGGTGCGCGAGAAACCGCTTCCCACTTATTAAATACAAACCATGTGCTTAATGCATAACTTTAATAAAAGCACTTAAAGAAAGGCTTAGTGCTTAAACACAATATTAATGCTTAATCAGTAATTGACTGCGCTTTATAAATAAAGTGTTATAAACAAATAAAATACCCGATTAGGGTCCAGAACACCGATACACTGATACAATGAATTTCTGCACTAGGATTAACACACAACACCACACTTGATCATTTATTCAACAAAATGGAAATTACATAGTCTTGGCCCTCTTGACTCGATTACAATAGTTTTTCTAACCTATGTTTCAACCTCAAACCCTATCTTTATCAAACCACTCACTTACTCACTCAATTCTCCATCATCTAATCTAATCTCTGTCATTACATTCTTTTTATCTTTTATGAATTGAATCCTACCTTAACTGCATTAATTACTTAATCCTTATTTTAATCAATCTAACAATTAAATCTCTATTCTCCAACTATGTTACACACCTATATTAACAACTTATCTCTTAGTCTAAAAATAATACAATATTCTAATTATTCCAATAATTAAGTAAAGATCCTTTTCGAGAGATCCAACCCTCTCTACTAAAACTAACTTTGACCACACAGGTCAATGAAATTCCTCTCATGTTAGCCATAACATTTGAACATACAATCACATTGCTGGCTAAGTCCGGATCTCCTGCATCCAACTCCCAGGGAAGAAAATAATCCCCCATCAGACTTTCAGGGTTTACTCCATACTTCTGCAACTTTGCTGTTGTTAACCAACTGGAATCCTCTATTGGTTGTCCCTTCCATTTGACTGAACACTAAAAATAAACCTATCCTCTGGTTCTTTTGGATACTCTTTTCTCCAAAACAACTTCCACCTCTTTCTTAATTGGCTTTGGAATTTGTTCTTCCCAATGTACACTGTATTCTTCATCTCTTGCAGGTTCCTTCTGTAGTTTTGTCTTTGTCTCTTTGTATGGATAGAAATCTGCAACATTGAAGATAGGTGATATTCTAATTCCTGCTGGCAATTCAATTTCATAAGCATTTTTTGAAAACTTCCTCACAATTCTGCATGGCCCTATCTTTTTCATCTTTAGTTTATTGTAAGTCCTAATAGGAAATCTTTCTTTTCTCAAGTATACCATCACTAGATCTCCCACTTGGAATTCCTTCTCCCTTCTTTTCATATCAGCTCTCTATTTGTATTTGCCACTACTTTCCTGCAATTTGTCTTTGACATCTTCTTGCAGTCTCTGCATCTGCTCTGCAAACTCTTCAGCTTTTGCATTTTTTGTCTCCTATTTTCCCAAATCTCTGAGTTCATATACACCTCTTGGATTCATTCCAAAAACAATCTGAAATGGACTCATTCCAGTGCTTCGGTTTGGAGTGTCATTATAAGCAAACTCAGCTTGAGCAAGTGCTAAATCCCACTTCTTAGGATTTTGATGCACTAAACTTCTCAATATGTTTCCCAAGTTTTTGTTTACCACTTCGGTGTGTCCATCTGTTTGAGGATGGTATGTTGAACTGAAAATAAGGTTGGCTCACCTAGTTTCTTCCAAAGAGTTTTCCAAAAATGCCCAACAAACTTTGTATCCTTATTAGACACAATACTTACAGGAAATCCATGTAACCTTACAACTTTTGAAAAAACAGATTAGCAATATGTGTTGCATCACTAGTCCTTTTACATGCAATAAAATGTGCCATCTTGGAAAATCTATCTACCACAATATAAATGGAATCATTCCCTCTTTGAGTTCTAAGTAACCCCAAAACAAAATTGATACTAACTGCATACCATGGTCAGTCTGGTATTGGTAATGGCTGGTACAATCCTATATTTTGGCTTCTCCCTTTAGCATGCTGACATATCCTGCACTTCTCAGCAAATATCTTAACATCAGTTTTCATCTTTGGCCAATAGTAAAAGGCATTTACCTAAGAAAAGTTTTTGTCTTGTCCAAAGTGACCATATAATCTTCCACTGTATTTCTCCTTGATTATGTTTTCCCTCATAGAACATTTGGGAATGTACAATTTGTTACCTTTAAACAATAAAGCTCCTTGGATAAGATTGTATAACTACTAGCTTCTATTATGAATTGCTGGATTTTGTACAACTGCATACATATTTTTAAATTCGGCATCATCTTTATACATATCAACCATTTCTTCAAATCCTGCAACACTAACTCTTAATTCGTGTACAACGAAATTTACCCTGCTTAAATCATCAGCAACTTTGTTCAACTTACCACTTGTGTGTTTTATCACAAAGTAAAGCTCTGTAAAAACTCTACCCACTTGGCATGTTTCTGGTTCAATTTTGGCTGGTTGTTTATGAACTGTAATGCATGATTGTCAAAATATAATACAAACTCCTTTGGTAGCAAATAATGTCTTCATTTTTTTAAATCTTGCACAATAACATAAAATTATTTATCATAAGAAGAATACTTCTTCTTAGCTTCATTTAGTTTCTCACTAAAGTATGTTACTAGTCTCTGTTCTTGACTCAAAACTGCTCCAATTGCAATAGTTCCACTAGCATCAGTTTCAACTTGAAATACTTTTCCAAAATCAGGTAAAGCTAAAATTGATTTCTTTGTAATTTTGTTCTTCAGCAACTTAAAATTTCGGTCTGCTTCTTCTGTCCACGTGAATGGATGATCAGTCTCTTTGATTGTTTCAATAATTGGTGCACAAATATGACTAAAACCTCTGATAAATTTTCTATAAAAACTTGCAAGACCATTAAAGCTTCTTACCTCAAATATGTTCCTTGGAATAGGCCAATTCCAAATTGCTTGGACTTTCTCTGGATCCATTTTTAAACCTTCTTTAGAAACTACAAATCCCAAATAGATTAATTCTTCTTTCATAAAACTACATTTCTTCAAATTTATCAGCAATTTCTCTTTCTGCGTAGTTCTTAAAACCAACTTAAGATGCTCCAGATGTTCTTCTTTGCTTCTACTGAAAACTAGAATATCATCAAGATAAACAATGAAAAACTTGCCTGCATATTCCTTCAGGACTTCATTCATCAATCTCATGAATGTGTTAGGTGCATTAGTGAGTCCAAAAGGCATCACTAACAACTCATACAACCCACTATTTGTTTTAAATGAAGTCTTCCATTCATCTCCTTCTCTAATCCTTATTTAATGATATCCACTCTTCAAATCTATTTTAGTAAAATACTCTGACCCACTTAAACAATCCATTAAATCATCCATTCGTGGTAATGGAAATCTATACCTAATAGTAATCTTATTTATGGCTCTAGAATCTGTACACATGCGCCAATCACCTCATTTCTTTGGACTCAGTACTGTTGGTACAGCACATGGACTACGACTCTCTCTGATTAATCCCTTATCCATCAGTTCTTGCACTTGTATTCCAACTTCTGCATTCCCTTGAGGAGTTAATCTGTATGCTACTTTGTTTGGCAAACTTTCTCTAGGTATTAGATCAGTATGATGACTAATACTCTTGATTGGTGGCCATGCATTTGGCAACTCATCCACAATAATATCAGTAAAATCATTCAACTGAGTTTCGATTTCTTGAGGTAAATCATCTAAGTTTGTGGAAGTTAAAATTACTTTAGGTCTCCCTATGACAGCAAAATGCATTTCTTCACCTTTTCCAACTTCTTGCAACAAGGTCTTTCCACTCATCAGCATAACACTGTTTCCAAGCGCTTCTTTGCTTGCTTCCTCCTTCAATGGAAATAGTGTGTGTTTATTTCCATCCTTCTCCAGAGTGTAAGTATTCCTTCTCCCATCATGAATAGCTTTCCAGTCAAACTGCCAAGGTCTTCCCAGCAACACATGGCATACATCCATTGGCATTACATCACACAATATCACATCGTTATAAGTACCAATCTGTATCTCTACCTTGCATTGTTCTATCACAATAAGCTGATGTCCTTTTTGCAACCATGATACTTTGTAAGGAGTAGGGTGTACTATTTTCACTAATCCTAACTTGTCCACCATTTCTGTAGAAACAAGGTTATCAGTTCTTCCACTGTCAATTATCACTTTACAGCATTTTCCTTTGGACTTGCATGTAGTTCTGAATAAACTCTTTCTCTGAGTTGGTTCTCCTGTCTCTTTCTCTGCCTTAAGCAATACCCTTTTCAACAACAAAGATTCCCCTTCTTTGGGTGATTCTTCCTTGTTTTCAATTTAAGGTTTTTCTTCCTTTGCCTTAGCCACATTCACATTCCTCTGATTTGTTGCTTTATTATGAGGATAGTCCCATGATCCATGTCCCCATTCTCCACATGTGTAACACTGGATTTCTCTTCCTCGGCTTCTTCCTCTGGGTGCAAATCTTCCTCTACTAAAGTCTCCTCTCTGTGGTGGTCTACTACTTGAACTTCCTGCTTCACTCTGATGGTGCTGAAATCTTGTTTTGGTAGTTCCTCTACCTCTTGCTGAACTCTTCTCTCTGTTCCTTTGATTTTGTTTCCTCAATATCTTCTCTTCTGCCTTGAAAGCTGCTTGATAAGAATCTTCAATTGTCTTCAGACTCATCAAGCTGATTTATTCCTGTATATCATACCTCAAACCATTGATGTATCTGGCTACCTTTTCTACATAATCTTATACATGTCCTGCTCTAATACTTAGCTTATAAAACTCTTTTGTATATTCTTTCACAGTCACTCATTTTTGTCTCAAATTTTGCAATTGTCTGAAAAGATTTAACTAACAATCTTTTGGCATAAATTTAGCTTTCAATTTACCTACCATTTTATCCCATTGCTTGATCTTGGACTTTCCTTTCCTTACTCTGGATATTTGTAGTTCATCCCACCAAATAGTTGCATGACCCTTCAATCTGGTAACTACAAATTTCACTTTCTTTTTGTCATCAACCTCCTCACAGTCGAAATACTTGTCTAATGAATTGATCCAGTCCATCAATTCTTCTACATTAAGATTCCTGTCGTACAAAGGTATTTCCACCATTGGTCTTCCACTTGCTTTAGCCAATATCTTGAGAACTTTGGCAGCTTCACTTTCATCTACAACACTGGCATCTCCTTCCTCAGGTGCTCTCCTTTAAGCAGTCTCCATTGTCTCCATCCTTGTACGCAGATTGCGGATCTCATCTAGCAGAACTGAATTTGCTACAAGTCTTCCCCGACCTATGCCTCCTCCTCTCCTCGGTGGAATGTTTACCATAACAAAACTCAATCTCTGTGCTCTGATACCAAAATGATGCAGGAGGTTGACGAAAAGAGGTGGTAGTCTTTAATTAGACTAATGGTTAACTTTATAACCAATCAACTATGTGCAAATAGGTTCAGTACATGTGTTTTCCTTCTAAGGGTCCCGCTTATCCTAACCAATCACCATCGGTCCCACCTTGACTTTTCCACAGAGCGAGTGCTTCAATCTACACTGTTGATCTCACTTTCCCAAATCCAATGGATATCGTGTCGTCTGCTTGCAAACTAGCCAGACGATCTCCACCGTCGATGTGACCTGTCCAATTGAACGGTTGCCGCACAATCTCACGCGGATTCTTGCACGGTCGATATCAAATAGAGAGCGCACGAGATTAGTGGTTTTCCTCTGCTACATGTCGGTCACTAAGGTTAATCATGCGGACTCGGAACAATACCATTTACGACCTTTTGGGTGCGCGAGAAACCACTTCCCACTTATCAAATACAACCCACATGCTTAATGCATAACTTTAATAAAGGCGCTTAAAGAAAGGCTTAGCGCTTAAACACAATATTAACGCTTAATCATTAATTGACTACACTTTATAAATAAAGCATTATAAACAGATAAAATACCCGACTAGGGTCCAAAACGTCGATACACAGATATAATGAATTTCTGCATCAGGATTAACACGCAACACCACACTTGATCATTTATTCAACAAAATGGAAATTACAGAGTCTTGGCCCTCTCAGCTTGATTACAATAGTTTGTTTGACCTGTGTTTCAACCTCAAACCCTATCTCTGTCAAACCACTCACTTACTCACTCAATTCTCCATCATCTAATCTAATCTTTGTCATTACATTATTTTTCTCTTTTATGAATTGAATCCTATCCTAACTGCATTAACAACTTGATCCCTATTTTAATCAATCTAATAATTAAATCTCTATTCTGAAGCTCTGTTACACACCTATACTAACAACTTATCTCTTAGTCTAAAAATAATACAATATTCTAATTATTACAATAATTAAGTAAATATCATTTTTGAGAGATCCAACCCTCTCTACTAAAACTAGCTTTGACCACTCAGATCAACGAAATTCATCTCATGTTAGCCACAACATGTGAACATACAATCACATTGTCGGCTAAATCTGGATGCTCCTGCATCACGAAGATTCAGGTCGGTATAGGGCAGAGCAGCGCGGCATCAACTAGTTTGGCGTCGGGGACCACTCAAGCAGTAGAGTTGGTTTGATCCTTGGATCTTCGGGCAGTCGTGTTGCCTGATGGAGATCTGAGCGCAGAGGCGGATGCTGACAAGGCTACTGTCAACACTTTAAAGAATATTGGTTTGAACTTGGCCACACTTCCCAGTGAATTCCTTCACACACTGCAAGTAGGTGTGATTGTAGAGATTAAGGCCTAAGAGCAATGCATGTTGAGCCTGATCAGCGAATATAAAGTCAACAATGAACAAATTTTTGTAGAGAAATCAGCGGCAATAGAAGCTTGGAAGAAAGTTTAGGAGAAAAATGAGTGAACTGCAGCGGTGGTGGCCGAGGCATGCAAAATAGTTCCTAAACTGCACATACAAGAAGAAGCATCATTGGAGGCCAAGATTAGGAAGTTGGTTGCAGGTGTGTGCGATGCGAAAATAGAAGTAGCCAAGGTTCAGTTTGAACTAAACCTGAAGATAAGAGAGCTTGAGTTGAAGTCGCGGCCTTCAAATCCACTAGAGGTCAGAGAACAACGTGCAGCTACTATTAAATATGGAGTTGCCACATTAGATGCCATGGTGGTGGAATGTACTGCGCTCTTCGAGCAATCTATGGAAGTACTTACAAATCTCCAAGAAGATCCTAACTTGCAGAGGTTGAACACAGAGGCTAGTGAGTTGCAGCAACAATACGATGAAGCAAGAGCAATGGCGCGCACTGTCGCTATAATGCAAAGATTGGCAAAGTTGCAGGAGGCAAAGCAATTTCTTGAACAAGTGGAAGCAGCGCAACAGAAAGAGGTAATCCTCAAGGCCAAATTGGGGCCTTGGCTCGATGAGGCCTATATTATCTCCACCACCACTGGGGAGAAGTTGGAAAGCTTGTAGGGGACACATCAGAAGATCCAGGAAGACAATGCAGGACAAGCAACAAAGTAGTTGGTGGAGTAAATCAAGTAGGCAGGCACGCATAGCATGGCTGAGGTTGCAGTGGCGTAAGTGGAGCTAGGAGGTCTCCTCGGTAAGATCTTCGCACCAGCAGAGTGACTCGAGAGCGACTCACGATATTTGTGTTGGGGGCCTGTTGGGACAAGGTTCCCTAGGGTCAATTTTGGGGCAAAAGCCCAAGTTTTGTTATGTAAAGTGTAAATTCTCTGCAAGTTGTGGTTGCGGAGCGCATGGATAGTAAGTGTGATAAAGGGTTTTACCTTTCTTTTACGTAAGTTGTGTCGGCTTTAGTAGATCTATGTATAAAAAGGAGATTCTTAGAGAGTCTAAGGCAGTTGATGATAACGAAGAAGATGAATGTAGAAGAGAGGATCTACAACTATGTGTGCAGAGGCCTAGAGTAGAGTCTGCAACTAAATACGTGGACCCCTGCAACTGAGTGTGCAGGGTAGTGTTGAGTCTGTAAGAAGAACTGAAGTATTAATAAAGAGAATATTATAGAAATATTTGTGTTTTGTCTATTTACTTATGTTATGAATGACTGGGATTATGTTATGCTGAATGATGGGCTTATGAATTAATACTATATTGATGCGCGACTTTGCATGATTTACATTGTTATATGAACGCAAGTGATAATATTTGTTTATGCGGAGAATATATTAATGCATGTTAAAGTTATCAGACACTTAAGTCGATCTAGGCAAACACAGAAGTAGAAGTAATCACAAGGGCGCATAAATGGTTGATTCGCCTGTTTAGGGTCCATGAAAGATAATCGTAGACCTCCGCGAAGGTCTAGAGGTCGACTACGAGAAGTATATCAATAAGCCCTAGAAGACTTATCGATCTGCTCAAAGGCAAGTTTAGGGCATAAAACGACATTACACTAATCTCTGGGTGTGGAAACTTGGTTCTAGCATCCCCCCATACTGTTTCGGGTGAGACTTCAGTCCGCGCTTCACGGGTTGATGCCGAAAGGGCCAGTAGTGTAGGTATTTGTTTGGAAAACTTAATTCAGAACCTAGGTCAGGACCCATTAAGCCATGTTTGCTTTGTCTCCTTTTAGTCAAGTTGGCTTTTGCTTGCTCTCCCATCTAGTCAAGCCAGTTTTCAATTCCTCTCCTATATAGTCTATCCAACTTTCACGTCCTCTCTTAAAGAACATGATGATGGAAAAAATATTCATTTATAAAACTGAGAATAATTTTTCACTTGACATAGGTTACTTATTTCTCACCAAATTGAGGTATTTATTGCTCAAAAACTAGGGAGAGGCGGGAAGGAAAAAAATAAGACATCATTCAATTCAAGAACATCAATTGAAGGCATCTGGAAAGTAATGGAGACTGTTCCCTTCATAGGATAAGTGACATCATCACCCAACTCTAGTTGCATTCCTCTCTCTTGTTCTTGAAACTTGCTAAAGATATTCCTATCATAAGTTGTATGTTTTGAAGCACCACTGTCTATATACCATCCAATATTGGACATAATGTTGGTTGAAATACAAGAGACATAGACATCCAAATATCTAGGTATAGACATCTATCATAAGCTCAGTTGGAATTATTGCATTGAGAAAAGAGTAAATGGAGGTTAGAAAGCTTATCATAGACTTGAAAACAATTGAAAGCCGGATAATATTTGGATATGGGAAAAAATTCATCTTCACGGCTCTTCTCACTCTCGTTATCTTATATGGATATGCGGTGCGGATTGCAATAGAGATTAAATATAGCATTTTATAACCTACTTTCACCTCAAGATTAAAGGAAATACTCCCTGCCCTATCCTCTTGACTAAAGAAAGCTTTTTCCCCATTGAAAGCATGGCTTTGATTATGTATTTTATGTATAAGAACAATTATAGAACTTGGAAACCAATAGGTT
>APFE030945421.1:0-14639 GCA_000404065.3 Pinus taeda | reverse complement strand
AACACTTCCTTGGTTTCATTCACAGAATAGATGAAGGTGAATGGTGTGTCAGACCAATCACATAACCTACATGGAAACTTATCTTTCCAACTAGGTTCATCTGTAGAATAGATAACGGTGCATGCCCCCTAAGCTCCGTTACATTCATTGGACTACTCCTGGAAATCGGGTGGATGGAATGAAGGTTGAAGAGATACCATCGATGCAAAAGAACCATTTAGGGATGATGATTGACTTGGAGCTATGCTTGAATCTAGAAATGAAAGCTAGTCAATGGTGACAATCTTGCCTTCATGCAGGAAATACATCACTGGGAAGAGTGTTGAAACAATAGCCGCCATGTTATAAACATAGTCACATCCAAGGAGTAGATTGTAATCTAACGGTCCTGGGACTACCATCACATTCAAATGAACGGTTTTCCTTCCCAAAGTGATCGGTAACTTAGGAAGGATCCCTAACAGTCGACTACTTCCTTTGTTAAAGCCTAACAGATTTTGTGTAATAGGTGTAAGCAATGGCGAACAAAGCGCTTTCCAAGTAGCTGAGGAAACGATACTCACTGATGCCCCTTCATCTACGATAGTGCCAGACACGATCATTTTGTAAACTTGTACTATGATTCAGAAAGGTACATAAGAACGAAGGCAAGATCTTGCTAATCGATTCCAATCAAAGGAAGTGACTAGACTACTTGGAGGGGGTATCGAATAAACGGGAAAATTAACCCCTTGATTTATGAGAACTGGGGGATTTTCCTCCTATTGTGAAGGAACGGGCGGATTACCCCCAAGTTCATTGGACTCTGAAGTAACAAAAATAATTTGAACGGTATCATTCTCATTCTCTTCAGGGATGGTATGATTTTCCAAAGTTAAAACTAGGTCAACTGTTACCTCGACCTGTTGACTTTGGTCGAGTATAGACTCATAAGATTCACTTTCAGAGTGAGTGGTTTCGACCAACGGTTGATTGAAGTCAGTTGGCTTTTCAACTAGTAAAATACTTAGTGAGAGTTTCTTGTAGCCAGATGGAAGTCACTATGGTGAAGCAGGACGGTTATCTAATACTCTTTTGATTTCATCCAAAAAGGGACAACGGTGAAGGGTATGGTTCCCTTCACATAACCTACATGGAACTTTGAACTTTCCTTTCTGTCCATGAACTTCACTATTACTAGTTGATGGTTTGCTGTCAACATGATCACCAGAGGTTGATGACACCGGGTGGTGCGAATGAGGGGACCATTCTCTCAAGATTTGAGGAAAGCACAGACAATCTTGATGAAAATGGTCTCCTCTACAAATTATGCATGGAAATCTGGGTTTGGAAAGCTTCATGTGCGGATTTTCACCATATGAAGCATGGTTGCCCCCTTGCTGAATTGACTTCTTCTTCTTCTCCTTCTCTTTCTTCTTCTTCTCAGCACATGGTTACTTGCATCACTACTTTCACCAAGCGAAGAGGAACAAGGGGATGGAGAAACAAACAAGAAGAAGGCGAAGGGTCAACCTCAGCATCAACTGGAGGCTGATTCGATTGCGGAGGAATTATGGTTTTTTGAACCATAGAGGTTGAGAATAGCCATACTGGTAGGCCAATTGTAATTCTCGGGAGGGACAATGTGGCCATATACAGAGCACCAATATTTCCCCAAGAAGAAAAAGGACTAGGATTCCCCTCAAAAGGGATTCCTTGATTGGTGGATCCCAGATTTGTCTCCATACATCTCAACCTAAGATCGACTTAGGAACAAGGGATGTTATTCCGAATTCAATTAATTTTGATGACACTTTGACACAACTTTTCTTAATCAATTTTTCAGAGTCGAGAAAAAGCTAAAGATGACTCTAGTCCCCTTTGATTTTTAATGAGCTTGAAGTACAATTGCTCAGATGGACCTTTTCTTTTAAAGAGTCAAAAAGGAATGAGTGACTACTCTAGAAAATCTAGATAGAGGGATTACCAAACCAATCGCAAAACTACAATATACACCTTGGTGATAAATTAAAGAGAAATTACTAAGGACTTATGTACGACAGTCAATCTTCCCAAATGTCGTGTTCAATGCATTGCAATCGATAGGGTGGCAGACACAGCTTCCTATGGATAAAGGATATAAGCCTATTGTGGTCTCCCAATATATACACGACGGTACGAGGAGCACAAGTCTGTGCTAGCACTTGTCATATCAAGGAGGAGGAATTACCCAACCTTCGATGAAAACAATAGTTACTACTTTTTATGACGCTGGAACACATCTCTAGCCTAGACTTCTAGATGTGTTGCGTTAAGTTCCAAAGCATTGTTAGGTTCATTGAGATTTATTTTAGAGTTGATATTTTTTAAAGTTTGCCTTTTAATGGTTCACCGTGAGATGTTGATTTAAAATTCCTAAAATGCAATCTACAATGATAAACAATCGTTGTTTATTTTGAGTAATGAAAATCCTAGCTACTAAGGAAAGAAGATTACAATTCTTTCAAACAAAGAGCAAAGAGCACACACTAATGCACTTTCCTAATCATTTTTTGCACACAAAATAAATGCAAATGCAAATGCATGTATTTGTTGTTTGTTCCCCTTAATGTAAAAAATGCCAAAAAGGAAAAACAAATGTAGCAAAGATCTGAAATATTTCTTTCAAAATGACATTTCGACAATTTCTTTCTCAAAATAGAAAGGAAGATTAAACAATACTTTTCAATTTTGAATAAAAAAATATGCTTTAGACACTTCGAATAAAAAACAAATCAAACCAAATACATGAAAAAAAGTTCAATCGACTATCCAAGGAAGGAAGAATCCACGACACTTCTCTTTTTTGATACAAAACAACAATTATGACACTTTTTGTATCAAAGTGATAGTTCAATTTAAGAAACTTTTCGACAAAGGATTGTAAATGATGGACAAATACATAAAAAAAATTCACTAATCCTAATCAATGGAGGCTGATCTATGTGATGCAAGCATGCTTCAGTAATGAGGTACTTTTCATAAGCAGCAAAAACAACTAAACAAAACTGAAAATAAGGACAAAAACCCCAAACTTCTATAATGGAAATAGGTTCAGTCAGTCATCGCACCTGGGCTTCATAGAAACAAGGATGCATTACACCTACTACACTTGGGAAGTGTGATGCATACTGGCTTACAGTGATAGATAGTGCGATGGGCCAAGGAGCGCAACTGAAGTGGGTTTTGGCTTAAATTTGTAACTGATTTCAGTGAGTTAAGCTGAGCTATGATGGACAACAAAGAGCATAGTATAGAGGCAAGTCTTGAGAGGTTACTGAGCTACCAAAAGGGCATCTAAAATGCTTGTAAGTCCCAGTGGAGTCGCCATTTTGTTTTTGGGAAAACTAGTGTCTTTTTAATCGACTAGCCCTCTAGGTTTGGCTGCTACCCTAGAAACAATAGTTTAAAGCAATTCACAATTTTTTCTATGCACAATAGATAAGAGAAAGATGAGTGGACCAACCTGGAACTTCCTCTTAATCCTTTGTTCGATCTTTCTCACCCTTGACAGAGCTTGCAACTCCTCTCCGTACTTATCCCACTTGAAGAGTACCTGTAGAAACACAATAGCAAAGAACCATCAAAGCATCTTGATCTATTGTAACATAAGCACTATAGAATCAGATATATAATGAACATACAATGGCATTCACAAATAATAGCATTCACAAGTGCACAATTATATGGAAGAAAACTTGAAGAACTTTATTAAATAGAAGGGAGAGTTACAACCCAGTTGTCTGATCCAACATCATCCTCCCAGCATCAATCCCTCTTCACGTCATGAAATAGCAAGATCACACCAACAATGCAATGCTCTTACCTCAAATACAAACTATCAGCACTTCCTTGCAATTCACAATATTCTAGCCTCTGGATCTCTTAGATGAGTGATCCATTTATAGATGTGTGCAAGGGTGTGAGTCATCTCTGGGGTTTTGATTAGTGTCATTCCACTTGTTGCATCTAGTTCCATTTGGAGATTTCTTGAATCTCTTACTCATCCCTAAGTGAATTCAGAGAGGCATGTGTCATAAGAGAAGTTTCTAGAAGACTCCATGAGCAACCACTTAGCAAACTATCTCAAAAATTTGTTCATCCTCACCCATCGCACACTGCAAAAGGCCTAATCAGTATGCATCACACCTTAGCAATGTACCACTTAGTATGCATCACACCTGGCCAATGTAGCAGTCAGTATGCTTCAGTTTGGGGCATTTCTGGATGGTTTTTCAGGTGGAACTTTTGGGAAATGATGTAATCAGATGACCATGTTCCTTTAGGGTGTGAAAAAACTCTTTTAGGGGCTGATGATTCCTATTTTATCGACATATAAGATTGGGGTTGAAGTGCCCAAATATGCCTATAACAAGAAGGAGAGGTGGAGATGGTTAGGGATAGTCATAGGGAGAGAAAGAGATAGAAAAAAAGAGATAAGTATATGAATAAGGAGGGAGACATAGAGATAAGGGGAGAGAATAGAGATAGAGAAATTCCTAACCCATCCTACTCTAGCCTAGATTACTGTAACATACTCTATCCTACACTACTCTACCCTAACCTAGCGTAACCTACTCTCACCTAGCTTGATCTACTCTCCCATAGCTTAGCGTAAAGTAACCTAATCTACTCTATCCTAGCCTAACCTAATGTTGCCAAGCCTAGCCTGGAATAGCTGAACCTAACATGGCCTAGCATACCCTAACCTAACCTACTCTACCGTAGCCTAGCCTACTCTATTATTGCCTAGCCTAGCCTAGCCTAATCTAGCCTACTCTATCTTAGCCTAGCCTAGCATACTCTAGCCTAGCCTACTCTACTCTAGCCTATCCTATTGTACTTTGGCCTAATATAGCTCACCTTAGCCTAGCCTAGCCCTAAACTAACCTAACCTACTCTAGCTTAGCATAACCTAGCATAACCTAGTCTAGCCTAACCTAGTCTAGCTTAGCCTAACCTAGCCTATCCTACCCTAGCCTAACCTACTCTAGCCTAACCTTACCTAACCTACTCTAGCCTAGCCTAACCTAGCCTAACCTACTCCAACCTAGCCTACTCCAACCTAGCCTAACCTACTATAGCCTAGCCTATCCTAGCCTAACCTACTGTAGCCTAGCCTATGCTAGCCTAACCTACTCTAGCCTAGCGTATCTTAGCCTAACCTATCCTAGCGTAGTCCAGCCTAGCCTAACCTACTCTAGCCCAGCCTAACATAGCCTAACCTACTCTAGCCTAGCCTATCCTAGCCTAACCTACTCTAGCCTAGCCTATCCTAGCCTAACCTACTCTACTCTAGCCTATCCTAGCCTAACAGACTCTAGCCTAGTCCAATCTAGCCTAACCTACTCTAGCCTAGCCTAAAATAGCCTGACCTATGCTAGCCTAGCCTATCCTAGCCTGACCTACTCTAGCCTAGCCTATCCTAGCCTAACCTACTCTAGCCTAGCCTAACTTATCCTAGCCTAGTCCAAAATAGCCTAACCTACTCTAGCCTAGCCTAACCTAGCCTAACCTAATCTAGCCTAGCCTATCCTAGCTTAACCTACTCTAGCCTAGCCTAACCGACTCTAGCATAGCCTATCCTAGCCTAACCTACTCTAGCTTAGTCCAACCTAGCCTACCTACTCTAGCCTATCCTAACCTATCCTAGACTACTCTAGCCTAGCCTAACCTAACCTAACCTACTCCAACCCAACCTAACATATTCTAGCCTCGCCTATACTAGCCTAACCTACTATAGCCTAGCCTATCCTAGCCTAACCTACTCTAGCCTAGCCTATCCTAGCCTAACCTATCCTAGCCTAATCCAACCTAGCCTAACCTACTCTAGCCTAACCCAACCTAGCCTAACCTACTCTAGCCTAGCCTATCCTAGCCTAACTACTCTAGCCTAGCCTATCCTAGTCGAACCTACTCTACTCTAGTCTATCCTAGTCAAACCTACTCTAGCCTAGTCCAACCTAGCCTAACCTACTCTAGCGTAGCCTAACCTAGCGTAACCTACTCTAGCTTAGCCTATCCTAGCCTAACCTACTCTAGCCTAGCCTATCCTAGCCTAACCTACTCTAGCCTAACCTATCCTGGCCTAACCTATCCTAGTGTAGTCCAACCTAGCCTAACCTACTCTAGCCTAGCCAAACCTAGCCTAACATACTCTAGCCTAGCCTATCCTAGCCTAACCTACTCTAGCCTAGCCTTTCCTAGCCTAACCTGCTCTACTCTAACCTATCCTAGCCTAACCTACTCTAGCCTAGTCCATCCTAGCCTAACCTACCTTACCCTATAGTAGCCTATCCTAACCTACCCTAATCGAATCTATTCTTACCTACCCTAGCCTAGAGTACTATAGCCTAGCCTAGACTAGCGCTACCCTACTATATCATAGCCTAGCCTAGCCCTCCACTATGCTAGCATAGCCTAACCTACTCTAGCCTAGCCTAACCTACTCTAGCCTAGCCTATCCTAGCCTAGCCTACTCTACTCTATCATACCCTAGCCTAGCATACTCTAGCCTAGCCTAACCTAGCCTAACCTACTCTAGCCTAGCCTATCCTAGCCTATCCTAGCCTAGCCTACTCTACTTTAGCATATCCTATCCTAGCATACTCTAGCCTAGTCCAACCTCGCCTAACCTACTCTAGCCTAGCCTAACCTACTCTAGCATAGCCTATCCTAGCCTAACCTACTCTAGCCTACCCTATCCTACTCTAGCCTAGCCTAACCTATCCTAGCCTAGTCCAACCTAGCCTAATCAGCTCTAGCCTAGCCTAACCTTGCCTAACCTATTCTAACCTAGGCTAACCTACTCTAGCCTACCCTATCCTAGGCTAACCTACCCTAGCCTACCCTATCCTAGCCTAACCTACTCTACTCTAGCCTATGCTAGCCTAACCTACTATAGCCTAGTCCAACCTAGCCTAAACTACTCTAGCCTAGCCTAACCTATCCTAGCCTACTCTAGCCTAGCCTAACCTAGCCTGACCTACTCCAACCTAGCCTAACCTACTCTAGCCTAGCCTATCCTAGCCTAACCTACTCTAGCCTAGCCTATCTTAGCCTATCCTAGTCTAGCCTAGCCTACCCTAGCCTACCCTAGTCCAACCTAGCATAACCTACTCTAGCCTAGCCTATCCTAGCCTAACCTACTATAGCCTAGTCCAACCTAGCCTAACCTACTCTAGTCTAAACTACTCTTATGTAGCCTATCCTAGCCTAACCTACTCTAGCCTAGCCTATCCTAGCCTAATCTATCCAAGTCTGGCCTATCCTAGCCTAATCTATGCTAGCCTAGTCCAACCTAGCCTAACCTACTCTAGCCTAGCCAAACCTAGCCTATCCTACTCTAGCTTAGCCTATCCTAGCCTATCCTAGCCTAACCTACTCTACTCTAGCCTATCCTAGCCTAACCTACTCTAGCCTAGCTTAACCTAACCTAACCTACGCTAGCCTAGCCTATCCTATCCTATCCTATCCTAGCCTAACCCACTCTACTCTAGCCTAGCCTAGCCTACGTTACCCTATGCTAGCCTATCGTAACTACCCTAACCTACTCTATTCTTGCCTACCCTAGCGTAGACTAGTGCTACACTACTATAGCATAGCCTAGCCTAGCCTAGCCTATCCTATCCTAGCCTAGCCTACTATACTCTAGCCTACCCTACCCTACCCTAGCCTAACCTACTCTATTCTTGCCTACCCTAGCCTAGCCTACCATAGCCTAGCCTAGACTAGCGCTACCCTACTCTAGCATAGCCTAGCCTAGCCGTCCCCTACTCTAGCATAGCCTAGCCTAAGCCAAACCTAACCTACTCTAGCCTAGCCTATCCTATCCTAACCTACTCTACTCTAACCTAGCCTACCGTACCTTACCCTACCCTACCCTACCCTAACCTACTCTATTCTTGCCTACCCCAGCCTAGCCTACTATAACCTAGCCTAGACTAGCACTACCCTACTCTAACATAGTCTAGCCTAGCCCTCCCCTACTATAGCATAGCCTAGCCTAAGCCTAGACTACCACTACCCTATTCTAGCATAGCCTAGCCTACTCTAGTATAACACAACTTAGCGTATTCTAACCTACTCTAACCTGCCCTAGCTTACCTTAGCCTATTCTAGAGTAGCCTAGCGTAGCTTAGCCCATTCTATCCTTAAGTAGCCTAGTCTATTTTAGTCTATCCTAACCCACTCTAGCTTAGCCAAGCCTATTTTAACACAATCTAAATTTATAAAAATTTATATATAAAACATTTAGTAGAAAAACATATTCGAAATCAATCTTAATAAACTTTTACATTAGATATATAAATTTAAATCAATTTAAATATAAAAAGATTATCACTTTATTATATATAAATTCAAATATTTTTCACTATACAATATATTCTAATTAAATGAATATACCATATTAATTATTCTAATTAAAAAAAAAAAAAATATACCATATTACATTTAATTTAATAAAATATAACAAGGCAGAAACTTAATAACACGTGAACATCTGATATTTTAAATATATTACAAGGTAGAACTTATTAAGATATCAAATTTCTATATTTAAAAAATAAATTTGATTTAATAATATTAATATAAAGAAGTTATTTAAAAATAAATTAAAATAAAATCTATAAATAAAAAGAAATATAGTAAATTTATTTAAAATTAAAATTAAATTTACTAATACTTATTTTAAAAATTATAAAATATATCAAATTTTAAAAAATATATGTTATATAAATAAAAATATATTAAATTAAATATATATATATTAAATTTAATAGAACTATTGCTAAATGAGAAATATATCTATGAAATGTAAAAGCTGAAAACTGAGTCACAATGAATAGCCAATAAATTTAACTTAAAAAAACATAATTCAAAATCAGTGTGAGAAAGCCAATAAATCTAACTTAACAAACATAATTCAAAATCAGTTTTAGAAAACCAATTTATCTAAACTAAGTCAAACGAAATTTTGATTAGAGAGCGGCCAAGAAAATAGCAAGAGATTTTGAGGAGGCCAACCAATGGCTTGTTGGATTATTCTGAAACACCACATCTGTAGAGGGTTGGAGATTTTGTATCATTAAATTTCTAATCCTCTAACCTGGATGCATCTAACAAACATTATACCACCCTGTACCCTTTTTCATAGCTTATAGGATGAGATCACCCTTTTTAACCAAAACACAACAAAAAGCTCTACAATAAATTTTTCTATATTGCTGTAAAAAACATTTACAGTTCTGATGCACAAAATCTCAAACACTTATTTGAATCTTTTTACAAATTATCTTTTTCTAAGAGAATCAGGAAAACTAGGGTCAGATGCAAAAAGCCAAAAAAATAAATTAGTGAATCAAAAAAATAGTAAGTAAATAAATGCAAATAAATGCATAATTACATTAAAATCTACCCAAAAGAAAACTGATAAAAAAATACTAACCAAAAGATGACCCAGAACAAAAGATGATGCAGAACAACTATCAAGATTTGGATATTTACATAAATACAATGAAAATCTGCCTAGAAAAACAATGAATACTAACCAAAAAAATCCAGAAAACGATAAAATCTAGAAATACCTCTAAAGATGGTGAACTATGAAAGAGTACAGCCATGAAAGTAGTAATCCCTCCCAGTGAAGCGCGACATTCATTCATGCATCAAAGTGCCGGTAAATTTGTGACCTCTTAGGCATCTTCTCTCTTCTTATCATTTTTTTTCTGTTATTTGATAACAAAAAAAACGTGTAAAATGAGAAAAAGAAAACATGAAGAAACGGAGGCGCAGTGAATGAAGGCCAAGGCCAAGATTATATAAGGCTGGATAGCGGAGTTTCGCTGGTATCAGATAGCTTTTAGCTTTTTTGAACTAACGGACAACTTTTAGCTTTTTTAGTTTGCACCAACGTGGATAGATGACGTGGATAGACGTTGTGGTAGGTTCCTTTAACGGTTGATCAAGTTTAAACTTTTTTGAGATTCTGAGGGAGGGAATCTTTATGCTTTAGGTGCCTCTGAACGACTAGTTCCAAGTTCCTCTTCTTCTATTTGAATCTGTATTTGCAGCGAATTTTGTTCACATCCTCTTTTTCTATCTGGAAGTGTTTCCTCTTCTATATCTCAATGTTTGTGTGCCCGTGACTGTTCCTCTGTTTTATTCTGGATTGGGTGTCTATACTCAATATAGCTTTTGATAGAAAACACTACATATGATTCAAATTTGAATTTGATTTCGATTTCTCGGATATGGATCAAGAAGAGCAGCAGGAAGGGATGAGGATGAATGAAGAGCAGAGTTGTCTCATCATTTAAAATTGTAAGGAATTTCATTATATTTGCAGTAAAATTTGTTTCTCTTGCGTTGTGAATTTCATTGTATTTGCAATGGAAGTGTTTCCTGTTGTCGATGTCTATGTCAAAGTGACTCTGGATTTTTCTGGTTCGTGTGGGTCTTTTTGTTTTGTCTATATGCTTATGCTTTTGATATTAGTTAAATCTGAATTTGATGAAGAGATCAGCGAAAAGGATGCATGGTCAAACCTGAATTTATTGAAGAGGATCAGCGAGAAGGATGCATGGCGAATGAAATGAAAGACGTTGTTGTTCGATGTCATCAATGGAAGTATTTAGAGTGGAGAGGAAGGAACCAGGGAGCTGTAACCATTAGTGACAGATTTGTTTCCTGTATTTATTTTATACTCTGATTTATTTTTCGGTAGTGGAAATTTATATTCATATTCATATTCATGATTTGTTTTCCGGTTTTGGTTCCATAGATTAAAGTAGAATTTTCAATTTTCTCTCTTCTTCATCAAATCCCATAACCCACCCAATCGATTTGTCATTCTAGTAATTGACCTGATTTTAGTCTCCTGTTTTGATGTGATTTCTCTCACCTAAATCATTATATGTGATAGCATCAAATCCCAAGTTAATGTTATACCCAGAAAAAACTAAAGAAGCAAAGCCCTCTCAGCATCGAATCAATCCCAAACTAATGTTATACCCGGAGAAAACTAAAGAAGCAAGCTCTCTCTCCCGTTTTCTAGGTCGACAGGGAACTAAACCTGTATTTACATTTAAGTGATTTTATGAGTCCTAGTTGGTCTCCTCCTTCAGTGCCTGCCTAATGTTTGTAAATCTTTATGCTGTGTTATAATGCTCTATTATTAATCTCTTATCTACTATCTTTTTAATCTTTTAGTTTTCTTTCGATGTGTTTGCTCTGTTAATGTTTTTGGTCTTTGTTCTCTGGTCTTGGTACCCAATTCAATTAATCCCCTAGAATCCTTCTGCTCAGTTGGACTGCTTTCATTTAAGTGATTTTATGAGTCTTCTAAAGTTCATCTCTAAAGGTACAATAGCTTCTCTCCTCCTTCAGTGTGTGCCTTAGGCTAATCTTTTCCTGTTATAATCTCTGATTAGGACCCTTTTCTTATTGCAGGAGGGATGTAATTAATGATGATAATAAGCAGTGAGACGAGACAGAGACTTATAGGCTTAGAGAAGGAAATGAGATCATTTCCAGGACAAGAAACAGAGTGAGAATGTGAATGATAATAAACAGAGTAAATCATGCGCTCTATTATTAATCTTTTCTCTACTATCTGTTTTCTTTCGATCTGTTCCCCTAATCGCATTAATCACTTATTTATGATATTTTTGGATGGTTGTTCTCTGGAATCCTTCTGCTCAGTTGGACTTCTATAGCATTATCACTTACCTATGTAACAACCGATCATAGTTACCTATAGCAAAAGGTTTCCATTCACCCATGTAACAACCGATCATAGTTACCTTATTTTGTTTGACTTGTGTTTCAAAAGACAGTGAAACAAAAACGCCTCTTTTATCTTCTCAGTGAAACAAGAGAGATTCTTTATCTTCTCTCTTCGGTATCAAAAGAGAAAGTTAAGTTTTCCTCATCTTCTTTTAATTGTTTATAATGGAGACAGACAAGTTTATATAATCTTAGGGTTATTAGAGAAAACCCATATCTGAAAATAACAAAGTTATATTCAAGAACCATCTACCGAACCTTTAAACTAGGACTCACTATTTTTATGTATTTACACGTTTATGTGTGATACACTTTCTTTATGTCTAGGAATGTGCAATTAAGCCATCATTATGCTATCTCTCATTTTCAAAAAGCTCATAGATATTCTCTCGCAAATCCAATACCCTGATAGATAATTATAACAAGTGGCTTTGTATTTTTGATGTATTTATTGTTGATCTAGCTTTGGCATTTGCTTCTGTTATTGCTCCAATATTTAGTGTTTGCTTTTGTTATTGCTCCAATATTTTGATTGGAGCAACTTCATTATTTTTATTGCTACAATTTCAACATTGAATCATTCATGGTGGATGTATTTGATTATTTTCCAAATCTGAAGCTTGAAAATGGAAATCTAGGTTTGATCAAATGATCCCCGTCTTTCTAGTTTATAAGCTTATTTTCTTGGCCTACACCTACCTTTCCATGATTTTGTTTGATATCTTTAGAAGTTAAAATAATTTAACTTATTGGATTCGTTCAAGCACTTACCTTCTAGTTTAAAAGGTTATTTTCTTGGGGTACACCTACTTTTCCATGATCTTGTTTGATATCTCTAGAAGTTAAGATAATTTAACTTATTGGATTTGTTCTAGCACTTACCGGTTTATAAGATTATTTTCTTGATGTACACCTACTTTTCCATGATTTTGTTTGATATCTTTAGAAGTTAAAATAATTTAACTTATTGGATTTGTTCAAGCACTTACCTTACCTTATTTATAGGTAACTAGTCAGCAAGCTCACTGAAAATTTGAGTAAATAGTTTTAACTCATAGCCTTTCAGTTTTTCTTTATTGGAGCCATTGTTCTCTGCAATTTGTGCAATTTGTGCCATATCATGTTGTAAGAAAACTGCAAGCTATATTTATTTTTAAAAAGTCCATAAACCCAATTTCTCTTCTTTGCTCTCTTCAAGTTGATTGTCTCACATCCAATTGCCCTTACCCCCTCCTCCATTCACCATTGTTCTATTTCTATTTGGCATTTAAACTTATTTGTAAATGTAGTAAGCTGAGAAAATTATTTATTTTTGTTTTTTATAAATTTTATATGAAATTTTAATTTGTTTATAAAAACATCAATTATAAAACCATTTTCAATTTATTGAGAGAGCAATTTTCAATTATAAAAACTATTTTCAATTTGTTTTTAAATCTTTATGCTAATCTATTACTTTCTTTTTTATCTATTCTAGGTGGGCAGTCATATTTATTTTTACTGTGTCTCCTGCTTAGGTACCCTAGTGATCTAAGTGTTTTTTAATTTTTATGTTGTCATCTTTATTTTTAATGTGTGTCATTTTTACTTTTACTATGTCTCCTCCTGTGGTATCCGCCTGATCTATATTTTTATTGTGTGTCATCTTTATTTTTTTATCGTGTCTCCTCCTTCGATACCGGTATGATCTAAGATAGTGTTTTTAAATATTTATATTGTGTTCTTCATCCATAATCTCATTAATCTCTTCGTCTTGTTTTAAAATATTTTTATCCTGTTTTTGGTCGTTTATTCTATTCTATATTACTTCAAAAAAAACACACACATTCTCTATGCCTAATACCAAATCTCATTAATCCCTCTTCGTATGTCTTATCGCACTTTTCTTTTTCATTAATGCAAGAGCATCTGTTGTCTTACTTTTAAGTTTTTTTTTAATTAGTGAAGACGGATTTTATATAACTTGAGGACAAGCATTAACATGCAGTAAAGTCATTATTGTACATTCTTACACTTTTCTTGTTACTTTTTATGATTTTTTTTGCTTTTGTAATTTTTAATATATAATTTTAATCTTTTGTATAAAAAATAGATAATTTATTACTGGTGTTACAAGAAATGTGAACTAATTTTTTTTAGTGATTTATTATATTTGTATTGTTGAGTTGCATTCATTTGAAGTTATATAATAAGAAATGAATATTTTTGCCATTTAAAATTTTTGTATTATACATGCCTGTTTATAATGTAAAATGATATGCATTATTCAATTATATATTTATTCTTTTCTTTTCTTTTTCAATTATATCATGTAAACAAATTTATTCATGAATATAAATGTTTTATTTATTTAAAATATTCGAAATACATGTATTTGCTTATTTAACTATAAAAAACAGTCAAATTATCTTTCTTTAAAATTTGATAAATGTATGAATAATTGTGTTGTTGAAAGAATATGATAATTTTTTTTTTTTAATTGATAAGATATTTTTCTTTGTTACATGATGTAGATTGTACATGTTAATATGATAAGATAATGATAATAATAATGATAATGATAGAGAGGGGGGGAGAGCAGGGAGGCGGAGAAAGCGGGGGTGGACGAGAGAGGGGGAGAGAGAGCAAGGGGGTAGAGAAATCGAGGGGGGAGAGAGAGAGGGGGGCGAGAGAGAAGGAGAAAGAGAGCGAGAGAGAGGGGGAAAGAGTGAGAGAGAGAGAGGGGAGAGAGAGAGAGAGGGAGAGAGAGGAATAGAGAGAGAGAGGGAGGGGGAGAGAGTGGAATATATATATATATATAGAGAGAGAGAGAGAGAGAGAGAGAGAGAGAGAGG
>APFE030945420.1:1876-12330 GCA_000404065.3 Pinus taeda | reverse complement strand
AAAAAAAAAGAGAAAAAGAAAAAGAAAAAATAAGGCTAATCTCCATTTCATGTTGCAGCAATGACATTGCAGGTTAAAGAAGGAAGTTTCATGGCTGGAGGAGCACTCAAATCAAAGACAAAAGAGTTTGTGTGCCTTCTACAGGAAAGCTCTGAATTCCTACAGGAAACATCCTGTAGAACCTTTGGACGAGCCAAATCCAATTTCGAAAGTGAATCTGATGGTGGGAGTCTATTGGTTGGGCCTGCAAGAACTTTTGTGTCCATCCCTTGCCCTCGTCCATCATTTTTTTTTCACCTCCTTGTGCTTCTCATTGTGCTTCTACAGGAACTTCCTGTAGCAATTGTGGGAAACTAGGCATGCATTTCAAAAAGTGGTTTGGCAAGCATGGTGGCTTCCTCAAAGGTTCAAGAGTCCTCCTGCATTCTTCCAACTCATCCTCCATCATCTCCATACCTGCATCACAGCCAAAATTCATTATGTCATCCCATGCAAGCACATGCAAAAAGCCTTGAGGCAAAAATCCATAGAACCAAATTTGTTTTTGCCATAACCTGAAAACCATGCATCCTTTTGACAAACCATTTTATGGGGGATTGTACAAGGTCGATGAAAACATGCCTGAGCAGTTTCATGCAATTCCGGTGCACGGTTTCCAAGAAATCAGCCTCCATCACCATCAGCCATTTTTGCATTTTCTCCATAACCATGCATCCATTTCAAAACTTGTTTCATGGAGAGATTTACATAGGTGATAGTAGCCTACCCAAGCAGTTTCAGCAGATTCTGATGCACGGTTTCCGAGAAATCGACTTCTGAAATCTTCAGCCATTTTCCATTTTTCTGAAAATACGTGCATCCATTGATGACGAATTTGATATGGGAGATGCATAATGATGGTAGTAACATGCTCACCAAGTTTCAGATCAAACCAATCTACCGTTTGGGAGAAATCTCGAAAACAAGTTCTGGTTCGGGGAAGATGCAGCAACAGCAGCTTGGACGTGCAGATCTGAACGTGGAAACAATTGTCTGGAGCTTGGATCCGGCCAGAGGACACCTGCACGTGAAAAAAACAGTCAAAGATCAGCATTCAAGCCATCATGCAATCATAAAATCAATGCATGCAGCCAGGTCAGCGCACAACAGCTCACGGCAGCCATTCGACTCTCAGGTACGTGACAAAACCGATTCCTCTGTTTGCATGAATCTAATCTGAACATTGCATGAATGAATGAGATGGTTAGGATTAAAGAATCGGTGGCTAGCTAACTAGCCACCCACATCCAGTTCTCTAGCAGTCATAAAAAATCACGCAGCATCATTCACGTGGAAATTGAAAAACACGGACAGTGTTGGTTGTTTAACTCCAGTGCAACGGATAGATGAGATCACAGGCAGAGAACACACAGAAGACATGCAGTTCATAACATCACTGCAGTTCGAAAAAGCCAGCGTACGCCACCTCACCACAAATCACGCAGCAGTTAAAGACGACTCAGCTAAAACTCATGAACTGTTGTTCATCTGTACTTTCCACATCCTCAACTGAAGTTCTTCCACAGTCTGTCAAAACTTACAGCAAGCCGAATATCTTTCCGATTGTTAAAGGCCGTATTTGTTCCTTGAAACATTGCGACGCAGGCTCACCCAGAGGCATCAACAGCACCATATCATTCTATTACTCTTCCAGAAACTTTTGATCTTGATGATTTAGAGTTGCCAGATAACTCCTTTTACCATGGAAATTTTGTGGATCATCATGTTACAACCCGAGAGAAAATTACTCTGCAAGACCCTGTGGAAGACGCTATTTATTTGGGATCTCAGTTTGGTCTTGATGAGAGATTTGGTGATGGTGATGCTTCGCAAATGGGTCTTGTTTTTGATGAGGACTTATTTGCAGATCCAGTTTCTTCACCTGGTCCAAGTTCTGCGGCTGCACGTGTGGAAGAAGATGTTTTTCCTTCCAAGGTTGCTGAAGGTGCCACATATGTTGGAGAATGACTACACCCCACATTCAGCTATTGACATCTTTGTGAAGGATCTGGGAATTGTGCTTCACGAGTCTAGAGGACTAAAGTTTCCACTTCACATCACAGCAGCTGCACATCAACAATTTTTATTAAGTTCTGCTGCTGGTTGGGGTCAATTGGATGATGCTGCTGTAGTTAAGATATTTGAGAAACTAACTGGAGCGAATGTTGAAGCCCAACTTCCTATTCTTCCCAAAGAAGGAACGTTGAAGTCTCTTCTGCCTGAATGGCATGTAGATCCAATTGAAGAAATTCAAAAGCTGGAAGATAATGCAAAAGCGAAAGTATTAATTGTGCTTGATGATGACCCAACTGGGACACAAATTGTGCATGGAGTTATTGTATTAACAGAGTGGAGCATCAAGTCCCTTGTTCAACAGTTCAGAGAAAGGCCATCATGTTTTTTTATTTTTCTAGAAGCTTTGAGTACTGAGAAGGCAATCTTGTTAACCAAGGAGATTTGCAAAAATGTAAAGATTGCAGCTGCATCTGTTGAAAATATTGGTTACACAGTAGTTCTAAGAGGAGACTCAACACTTCGTGGACATTTTCCAGAGGAAGCAGATGCTGCAGCATCTGTAATAGGGGAAACAGATGCATGGATTCTTTGTCCATTCTTTCTTCAAGGTGGGCGATACACAATTTCTGATGTGCATTATGTAGCAGATGGTAACAGACTTGTTCCTGCAGGCAAGACTGAATTTGCCAAAGATGCTGCTTTTGGTTACAAGGCTTCAAATCTTTGTGAGTGGGTTGAAGAGAAAACAAAAGGACGTGTATCTGCTACAAGCGTTGCTTCAGTCTCCATTGAGACCATACGAAATGGGGGACCAGATGCTGTTTGTCAGCAACTTTGCAATTTGCCGAAGGAATCAGTATGTGTAGTCAATGCAGCCAGTGACTGAGATGTATCTGTATTCACAGCAGGCATGATAAAGGCGGAGATAAAAAGGAAAGAGATTTTTATGTCGTACAGCTGCAAGTTCATGACAGAGAAGAGGACATCACTTCAGAAGCTTGGCATGACAAGGAGGCCATCAGGGCCATCAAAGACAAGGAAAGAGATTGGTTGCTCAGAGGATGAGCAACACTTTCAGTAGGGGGGTGATGATGAGCCCCAAAAATGTACAATTATTTGGGCTCATTCAACTTCCTAATTTGGCTTAGTCCACCATTCTCATTTGTTTATTGCATGTTTTTGATTATTTTTATGTTAATAGGGTGAATTTGGTTAGTCATTATGCCAACAAGTCTAATGGGTGCTTTGTGTAGCCTTGTTGGTCAACTTGGAGACAAATTTGAAGGTCTTAATGAGCACTTGGCAGCCAAATTCGTGGGAGAACAAGCTAGAGGATTTGTAGGAAGGTGACCCCCTCATTTATGGGCCCTTACCTCGAATTCTCCATCATCAGCTTGGAGTTCAAAGGCCACCAAATCAACAAGGCAAGGGCAGCCAAGCAAGTCAAGTTGGACTGCTGTTAACTACAAGTGAAGGGCAGCCAAGCAAGTCAAGTTGGACTGCTGTTAACTACAAGTCAAGGGCAGCCAAGCAAGTCAAGTTGGATTGCTGTTAACTACAAGTCTTGGGCAGCCGAGTCCCTAACTTTTAGGAGGACTGTTGGGTCCTCAAAATTGTATAAATAAGAGAGCTTATGGCCTCATTTTGGTTAGCCGGTAGTTAGCTAGTAGGTAGCTAGTAGGCAGCTAGTTGTTAGCCATTTGATAGTCATTTTTAGCTGGTAGTTAGTCATTTTGTTTTAGCCATTAGTTAGCTAGCTTGTAATTTGATTTGTAGGCCATGGATTAGTTTTGCCTTCAGCTCTTTCTCAAGCTCTCCTTGTGGGCAGTTTTGATGTAAATTTTCATTCTTGGTTAATAAATATGGATCCAGCTTTGCACCAGCTCTAAATCTCTCTTGGGAGGCTGTAATTCTTGGGGTTGGGCCCATCTCAAGCGCCCAGTACCTCCCTTGTTTATGTTTATGTGTCTTCGCTGCATTCTCGTAATAAAAACAGTTGTTAAGGCTCACTGCCATCTCTCTTGAAGATTGGGGTGCAGTCCATAACTAGCCACCAAAAACACGCATTACTTTACTTGATGATTGTTGCAATACAGTCACGGTTTTGATTAGATGCTTCCTTGTCATTCACACCTGCACACATACTTTCATCACAGCCTCATACATATTTCTCTTCGCGTTTTGGGTTGTTGTTCATTGAATTCATGGCATAAGTAATTTAGGTTGATGCATTTTCGGTTTGGTGACAGTCATAATCATTTGTTTCATTTACACTCCTCTTTCCCGTTCCATTACCATCTCTTCCATCTTGATCGCACATGCAAGAATATCTCTTCCTACCATTCCATCACTCCTCCATCCCTTCAAACCTTCACAGCCAAGCATCTTGTAGAACTGCACAGAACATCCTGTAGAAGACCTACAGGACTATCCTGTAGTAACCTCTGAGTATCCTGTAGGATCCCCTGCAGACATCCTGTAGGAGGCCATTCACTCGGTTGCCGAGCTTCTGAACGTGGAAAACCTCTGTGGATGGATGCTAAGGGTCCATAGGGACCTCACCTAGCCTCCCCAACCTGTTCCACGCTTTCCTTCCTTCTCCATCCCATCTGCACAACCAAACCCCAATTAGCACACAATCATAATCATTCCACCCACTTAAAGGAAAAATACAAAAACATGTCTTTTATGATGTAAGCAGTTTGGATCCATGCATTTTCCCTTATTAGAGATGGTAGCAGCATTGGTAGAAGTTTTCCTTCACGTCATTTGCATTATAGAGGCTAGACTAGTTAAATTAGGGTTTCCTAGGTTTACATGCTTTGATTTGCTTTCAGTTCATTATTGTCAAGTAGATTAGTCTTCTTTGAGCTAGCTTTCGTCCATCATTGATAGAGCTTATTCTGTAAGCCCATAGAAGTTGGCTTAATCCCTAGCGGACTTGTGCCAGCTGACCAAGTGACAGCTGCGACAAGAGCTAGTACTTGTGCATATAGCACCGCCGCTTCCAAGTTTGTACGAACTACTGGGTTGATAAAATTAAGAGACAGGAAGCCCCAAGAGTTGTAGCATTATTGCTACAATACTGGGGCTCACCACCTAACTCTATACTAGACCAAGTTGAACTTAACTATTCCTATGTGTCGGAATATCCTAAAAAGGAGGTCTTTTCATAGGCTTGGAATCCTCGAATAGGCTTATTTTCAAGTCATTTATATATCGTTTCTTCTGTTTTTGTGATCTGGTTACATAACATTTGGTATCATAGCTCTAGATCTCAGGCTTTCGCTGCTTCAAACAGGTCATCTTGGAATTTTCGCTAAAACTTTTTTTGTGAGGCTTTAGAAGCTAAAATTTTGACCACGTGGATTCGAAATATTGATGAATTTCATGTCAAAATTTCGAAGCTTTGTTCTCTATATTCTCAGGGATATGGTATGAAGAAGTTAGGGTTTCTGTATGGTTCATAATTTTGTCTCAAACAGGTGTTCCAAGGAAAATTGTCATAAAATTACCTTCGTACATCGGATTTGAATTTCATAAAAAGTGATTGAAAGTAAACATTTGTTTGTTTCTAATGTATAATTTTTAGGGCTGAAGGTTAAAAAAGTGACACGTGGCATCCCATACAAGTTCACTCTATTGAACTAGTCCATAATAAGGTCATCTTGGGAGAATTGACATAACTTTATTTTGAAGAATCTAATCATAGTCTAACTTATGGGATTCGAAAGAAGAAAAGGGGGCTACCACATAAGAAAATTTCACACTTTAGAGAACCAAAATACTAGAGATACAATAGTTTCAAGGTCAACCTTATCAACAAGCTCAAAATCAAGTTCTAAAAGGTGTGTATTTTTAAATTTGTATAATTTTTATTTGAAAAATCAGTTTGAAGTGATTCAAAGGGAATAATGAAGCATAGATATCATTAATTGGTTCCAAAATTAATCCCAAACAAAAAAATTCTACACCCACTAAGCCCTTAGAAATCTCTACTCTCACACATGAAGAAGAATAAATGCAACATGATATATCAAAATTGCGAGAACACTTTTCGCTCTCACAAGGAGAAACCAAAAATGAGATGGATGGTTTATAAGAAAAAATAAAAGGGCACATGTTGATTTGTAAAATATCATGGATATTCCACTGGATAGTTCGTCACAATATATCTAATAATATTATATTGAAACTCTTAAAATTGTACACTATAACAGTCTATTAAACTTTAAGATCTATGGATTTAACTGTAATTAGTGCATGCATGCAAATGGAAATTATACAGAAAATTAGAGAATACAAAAATAAACACACATAGACACACAAGATACTAGATATGCTCTCTGGGAAACCCTTTCGGGAGAAAACCCAGCTAGAAGGTGAGGTTGCTTCACTCTCTTTTTCTATCTGGAAATATGGTTGCAAGTACAAAGAAGTAATGCTTGTGGCCCATGGGCTGCTACAGTGCATAGATACTCAATGTGTGCTCTACCTCCTATCTCTTCCCAACTATCTTTTCTCAGCTATGGAACAAAATTCTCTCGAAAGAATGGAATGCCTCTTCCTCCTAGTGGCTCCGTTATAACACAACCTGATAGACTACTAGTGGTTAATTGTGAATACATCAACTCTTAACTAGAGTTACAATATAGACTCTTCTAGAGTATTTTACATCAAAAAAAGGTGGCTAGCCCATTTTCCATAAATAATGGGGCTAACGCGACATGCTCCCGAACTATAGGTGTGAAAACAGGAAGGTCAACTTCAGAGTGGCATAACTTTTGCATACAGACTCTAATTGATGTGCTTCTTACATTATTGAAAAGATATATGTCTGTATAATAGCATGAAAAGGTGTGTCATTAATGCAACAATTTTTTACCCCCAAAAAAATTTTTTTTATGCCTAAAAAATATCTTGAAAGGTTTTAGACCCTATTTTGCCAAATTAGGTCCCTCCGGTAAAAACAACCCTGTGAGTTGATTCCTCCACTTGTGCAACTTCAAATGCATCGAGATGGATGAAAAACAATATAATGATCCAATTCAAATCACACCTCCCCATTTTGGGATGATTTTGGTCCCCAAAATCATTTTTTGAATGAGGTGAGGAAAATTTTCCTCCACCTTCTCTTTGGTGTACCATTTAGCTTTGCCTCGAAGTTGTTACTTCAACCAAATTTGCCAAAGGTCATGCTACCCCTGTCTTGTAGTTCTAGACCTCTTCTGCAAAACAATATCTTCTGTCAACTCAACTTAAGAATCTTGTGCCAAATCCTCCACAGAAGGTAGGATGTGTTCCTCTTCTTGATCTATGATGGAAGACTCATAGAGTTTCAAATTCTCTTCATTCACAAATGAGTAAATGCACATATATGGTGGTAAACTAAGTTGATTGGCATTATCACCCACCTTTTCTAGTATCTCAAAGGGACCATACCTTAGAGCCTTGATTTTCTTACCAGACCCCTACAACCTCTCCCTTTTCAACTGTAGCCATATACTATCTCCCATCTTGAATGATTTATCTATTCTATGTTGATCATGCCTAGCCTTATATTTCTCATATGGCTTCTGCAATGTTTCACATACCTGTAGATGGAACAACCTGATCTTCTCTATAAATTTTTCATCCTCAAAGAATCTCCTGTAATATCTTCCCTTACTCCTCCTTGCCTCCCATATGCAATATCCAAAGGTGAAGGTGGAAAATATCCAAAACAAGTCTCAAATGGGGACTTTCCTATAGAAGTGTGGACTGCTCTATTATAAGAATGTTGTGTATATACCATATTTTCATCCTAGGTCTTCAGATGCTTCTAGTTGTATCCCCTCAGAAATTGCACCAAAGTCCCATTGACTACTTCTTTCTGCCCATCTGTCTGTGGATGGAATGTTGTAGATCTCTTCATCTTTGTGTCTCTATCTGAAAAGATGCTCCTTGGTATATCAAAGTGCACCTAGACTTATCCAAAGAACAAGTTTGTTGCTTCTTGTCCACTGATGGTCTTTTTACAAGGCACTAAAACACACATCTTTCCTAACCTGTCAATGACCACAAATAGGCAGTCATGTCCCTTCTTGGTTGTCGGTAAACCTCCCACAAATTCCATGGAAATGCTTTCCCAAGGAAAAGTAGGTACATGAATGGTATGATATAGGACTTGTTTCTTGTTGCTAGGCTTGCTATTACAACAAATAATGCATCCTCTTTTGAACCTAGCTACCTTCTCTTGCATCTTGGGCCGATACACATACCTCTGTAATTTAGCCACAATCTTCTCTACACCAAAATTCCCAGCAACCTTGGAGGTGTGAGCCTCTCTAATCATATGAAAACACTCACCTTTAGGAACACATAGCTTATCAAGCCTGTAGAGTAACCCATCCTAGAGATGGTAGTCAATGGTGTTGTTTTCATCATACACATGACTCTAAATCTGGAATTGTTGATAAACCTCATTGAAGTCCTCAACTTCTGAATATGCCTCTTTGCATGCATCATAGATGAAAGGCTCCATGTGCATAAGAGTCCCCAAAGATGTAATATTTGATGTGGGTGGCCTTGAAAGCATGTCGTCCAACTTGTTTGTGTTTCCCTTCTTATACTTGATCACTAAATGAAATTGATGTAAAATCCCCATCCACTTGTAATGCCTAGCCTGTTGTAACTTACTCTGGGCCTGCAAGTACTATAACAACTGGTGATTAGTGTAGATTAATGTCTCCTTTCCCATCAGATAGTGCTTCCACTTCTTCATACCTTGCACCATGGCATGAAGATCCTTATCGTAGGTAGGGTAGTTAAGAACTACCCCATGAAATAATTCAAAATGGTAGAAAACGGGCCTTCCTCCTTACATCAAGACAACACCCATAATATACACACTCCCATTTGTCTCCACTTCAAAAGGCCGCTGCATGTTTGGTAATTCCAGAACTAGTGCTTCAATGATATTCTTCTTTAGCTCCTCAAAATCCTTGTTCTGACATTTCCCCATTGAAAACTCTTGCTACTTGTTGTTATGGCATGGAGTTGTGTTGCTCCTATTGAAAATGAGGCTATGAATTTCCTCGGGAATTATGCTACTCCAATGAAACTCCTGACCTCAGAAACATTAGTAGGCACTGACCATTTCATGATGGCATCCATCTTGAAAGGATCTATCTTCAGCTCTCCTCCACACATACCCCAAATACACCAAAGACTACTATGCAAACTCACACTTCTTTAGATTTGCTAGCAATTGGTGCTTCTTCAATGTTTCTAGCACTTGCGTCAAATATGAAATATTCTCCTCCAATGTAGAAATATATACAAGTACATCATCCAGATAGACAATAACAAATGAATCTATAAAAGGGATCAATATATCATTCACTAATCACATAAATGTACCTGATGCATTACATAGGCCAAATGGCATAAATAACCACTCATACAAACCTTTCCTAGTTTTGAAGGAGGTCTTCCATGTATTTTATTCATTGACTTGAACCTAGTGATATCCATACTTCAAGTCCATCTTGGTGAAAAAAATTTCTTACTGCAACTGATCTAGCAGATCATCTATCTTGGGCAGGGGGTATCTATTCTTGAGCATGTTTTTATTCAACACCCTATAATCTATACGCATTTTCCAAGTCTCATATGTCTTTGGTGCAATGATGATGGGTGGCCCACTTGGTGATGTACTCGGTCAAATGACACCCTATTCTAGCATCTGCTACAACTGTTTCATCACCTCACTTTCTTCTATAACAAACTATATGTACAACTAATTATTTGGAAATGTGGAGTCTGGCAATAGATGGATCTCATGCTCCACTTCTCTCTTAGGTGGTAACCCTTTAGGCTCTCAGAACACAACCTTGTATGCATGTAACAACTCCAATTGTTATTTTTTTCTTAGTACACCCCTCTTGGGATGCCTTGCCTCTTATTGACTCCTCTTCAAACTGAAATTCTCTTAAAAACAATAAAACATACTTCTTGCTGTAACTGATCAATTTCTTGGCTTGGTTTGCAATTACTAGTGAAATCTTGACTTTCCTTTATGGGTGTTGATGATGAACGAATTTCCATCCTTGATGGGTTGGTACTGGTTATCTCTCCTCATGAATATTTTATCACGAATTTACATGTATGGACTCCAAAACACCACTCCACATACATCAAGGGGAACCACATCCAGATCTACTTCATCAATAAAATTAACATTGATAGCAAATCTAATTTTTCATTGTTTTGTTACCTTAAGCTCTGCATCCTTATTTACCCATTCTAGTGGATATGTGTTATGAAACCAGCTCAAGAAGAGATAGAAAAGATAGATCAACACCTTAGAATTCAGCCTCTTCGAGGGGGCAACCTCATTTACATTACATAAATGAACA
>APFE030945418.1:0-10816 GCA_000404065.3 Pinus taeda | reverse complement strand
AGAGCAAGAGAGCAAGGGAGATTTCTGGACAGTGAGCTGCGGAGTATCAGCAGCGGAGTTTCAGCAGCGGAGTAACAACAACAAAGTTTCAGCAGGGCAGTTTTTCAGCAAGGCTGAGTTTCAACAAGGCTGAGATAAGTTGTAAAATTTTTCTTGTTGATTTTTGCTGAATATTTCTCTTATTGTAAAAAGAATTTTTTCAGAAATAAAGAAGAGCTCTCAAACTGGTTTTCCCCAAGAGTTGTAGGGGATTTTCCAGGGTCACGTTGACCAAAAATATCAGTGTTTTAATGTGTTTTAATGGCTGTTTATTACTGCTGATTTTTATTTCTGCAATTTCCAACATTCTGTAAATTTTCCAGAATTTGTATTTTCAGCAAATTTATTTTTTCCAGCCTGTTGAATGTATGTTTATGGGAAAGGGCGTTTAACTACATGGGAGAAATAAGGAGAAACTAAAAACCGGGGTGGGAATATATAAATTTTACAATAGAAGCAACCACCATTGCCTATGAAATGCAGCTCTCGAGGACACCCTTGGACCAGTTAATCGACTTAAATGCCAGTTTGAGGAACTTAGAAAACTCTCCCAAATCGAGTTTCCCCCCTTTGAAATATTTCTCACCATTTAGAGGTAACCCCATTACTTTACTCATTAGTTCTTCTAATAGTTTTATCTCGATATTTCCATCTTTTGTTTTATTCCCATCGAAATTTTGAGAAAATGTCATGGTTACCTGATCATTTTTCTCCTGAAACTTCTTGAGAAAATTCATCCACCCCTTTTCCTCAAATCTATGTTTTCATGCTACATATTTGGGGCTAGCACATAACTAAGTAAATGTGGGTTCATGCTTGTTGGCCCCATGCTGACAATGAAAACAATTTTAAGGCCACTCGAGGAGTTAGTAGGTCACTAGTTGAGTCATAGAGGACTATGAATTGGAAAAAGATATGAAATCAAAGATAAATTTCTTTTCAGTCTAGTATTTCTAGGATTCAAATGGATGGTGGGATCGATTAGGAAGGGTAACCATTTTTTTGGATTATGCCAAGAATTGGGTTAATTTAAAATGACAAGAAAAAGTAACGAACCGTGTGCCATGACCGAAGGAAAATAATCATTACTCGTTGTTGGATTAAACAAATATTGATTACGTATTAAGTCATGATAACATATAAACTAAATGAATGGAACACAAACCACTAATCAGACTCTATTACTCACATTCTTTGTATTAATCCAAATAAATGAAATTATATCCATACCTTTGCTTGATTGTATATTGATGTCTAATGATTCGAAAAGAATGAGTTATAGAACACCTTTAGCATTATCGAAAGCTAATATTAATGCTTTTGGAAATGTTGAATATGACATGGATAGACTGTTGCCTTTAATTATAAACTCTTAACGTTGCCAAACTGATGCCTCTAAATTTAGTGCTGCCACTAAATTGGATGTTTTCAAACTGGTGATGAATGAAATTTAGTTTCTATGATATCTTAGTCATGTTCTATAGTACGAGATTAATTTAGTACTGGAAAAAAAAAAACGCATAGAGAGTGTTTAAGTACTAAATTGAGTACTGAAATGTCGAAATTTTCTAGATGTTGTAGGTGAAGGCTAGCAACAACAAAAATATTGAACCATTGAAATTGTGTTGAAACAACAATTAAGGAACACGGTTTATTAAAATCACTCTCATCTTAGCTTGGAACTAGTTTGGAAAAATCAATTATAGGAGGAAGATCTGAGTTGAAATATGACTATCCTTGAAATTGTTGCTTCAAGCCACATGTTGGAACCACTATTCCATGGATTTTAGGCTAGGCATGGAGTAGTTACTTCCTATTGGAATTTCAATTTTAGAGAGTCTGAAATGCGCTAAATAAGACTTCAAAATAACCCAACAAGGATCTTCCTCATCTAGATAGCCTCACAATTTGCTTGAATAGAATCCATGTACCATGCTTATGCTGAACTGAGTGAAACTGATCTCAACTTCCTGTTGTAGCAAGAAGTTGTTGCTGACCTAATACTGAAGATTCCCCCTGATGTGCTTTTCTTGTCGGATGGACTCCCTATCCAATATGCATATGTGAAGCCTAGAAGCTTCACTCCCTATATCCATCTGTACCAAATACCAAACTAAGTGGTTCCTCTGAGGTATCTTAACACATGTTTAGCTACCTTCCAATAAAGTTTGGTTGACTTAACCGTTTCTTTACTAAGTTGGTTAACTGCAAAATATATTTCTGGTCTTGTGTTAACCAAATACATAGGTGAACCCACAAGCCACCTGTAGATAGTAGGCTCCACTACTTCACATGAAGTAACGTTGTCCTTCAACCAATCATATGATAAAGGAATCTCAACGGGTTTGTTGCTCTCCATGTGGAACTTCTTCAATATCTAATTGGAAAAATTTCCCTGAGAGACAAACAGTTCATCATCTCCTTGCCATACTTCCATACCAAGGAAATAATGCACAAGCCACAGGTCCTTCATCTCGAATTATCTTTCAAGATCTGCTTTGCAAGATTTTACCAGCTTCTCATCACTTGTTATAATTAAATCATCGACATATACTACTATAATCAACAATTTACCTTCAACCACAATATGGTAAAGGTTCGCATCTACTTCACTTTTGGTGAATCCCAACCCGGTGAAATAATTATCAATGCCAGTCTACGAAGAACGGGGTTCTTTTTTCAATCCATACAATGCTCTCTTGAGTCTACACACATGCAAATCTCTGTTGAAGGTCTAAAATCCTTCCTGTTTTTCAATGTACACCTCTTCCTCAATCACTCCATTGAGGAATGTTGTCTTCACATCCATATAATGTATCTTCCATCCCATTTGCACTAAAAGTGATAGAATAGGTCTGATTGAAGAGTACCTTTCTACTGGAGGAAAGGTATCCTCATAATCAATTCCCTCCACCTGAGAGAACCCTCTGGCCACAAATATTTCCTTTTGTTTCTCCACACTCCCATCTATTGCTTTCTTTACCTTGTAAATCCATATGGAACTCACCACTGACTTGTCTGATGATCTTGGGACTACATCCCAAACATCATTTTTGAAAATGGAGTCATACTCCTCTACCGTAGAATCAAACCATACTGGTTGTTGCACTTCTTCCTTGAATGAGGATGGCTCAATCTCTACACTCTTTCTCATTAGAGCTATGTATCCAGTGTACCAATCTGGTGACCTCCTATGTCTGTGATGTGATGTGGGTCATCCCACATTCTCTCTAATAGCATGTATCAATCTGTGATCCTCTCTCATGAGCTTCCTTCCATCTTTGGAAGTCCCTACATGAGTGGGTGCTTCCAATCTCTTCTCTTATGAATTTGGTTGCTCCATATCATCCCGAGGTTCTTCCTTTGGAGCTAAAAGCTCCTCATCTACATGTAACTAAATCTCCCTCTCAAGGGAACATCTGATGGTCTTCTTTTCATCAAAATTCACATCTCTATGAACCACTGTCATCGTTTGATATGGAAGGCACACTCGATAGTTTTCAGGTGTATCAGTGTACCCCACAAATATGCCCAACTCAGTTGTTGGTTCTATATTTTTCCTTGCATCCTGGGTAACGTGACAGTAAACTGATGAACCAAAGATCTTGAAGTGTGCCACATGTTACCACAAATTCTCCCACTCTAGTAATTTCTCCCTCTCACTTACCAAATCCTAGTATTTTTGATAGGTCTTGGGAAAGCATGGAAGTGCTAGGATGACTAGATCATCTTCAACAATTGTAACACCAACACTTCCAAGCTCATCCTGACATCGGGTGAACTTGGCCAACTATTTTGGTATTGTGTCGCCCTTCTCCATCTTGATTTTCCTAAGCTTTTCCTTCAGTGCCAACTTCATGTGGTCATTTTTGTTTTGAAATAGGTCTATCAAGGCCTTCCACATTGCATATGGAGTCTCCTTACCATGGGGGCTCGAGACAATATGATCTTAAACTCTTTCTAGGATAATCCTTATTTTCCTTTGCAACACGTTTTCTCTACCTTGAAAGATCTTGAGCAATAGTTGTTGGAGGCTTAGGAATGTCTTTGTTTATGAATTCCTTAAGCTCGTTGTCTTCCAACACTGCCTCCATCCTATCCTTCCAAGAAATATAGTTCGAACTACCCTCAAGGGCATATTTGAGTCTAAATCTGTAGAACAACATCCAGCTCACTATGAATGATAATGCAAATTCGGTTTCACTTGCAAATGACAAACTCCTATTATCCTATTCTAGAGTGATTTATGCTCTTATACCATGTAGAAATTCATTGTAGATTCAAACTGCTTATGTAATATGCTAAAACAAAAGACTTGAATCTACTCTACTCATCAACGGAAACAATTAAATGATCGTGAAATCATAAGGCATACAAGAGAAATAATTCAATCAACACATTGCATAATGGTTTCCTTGGGAAATCCACAACTAAAAACCCTTGCTATTCGTATATTTCATTATTCTGAAAGTATGAGACGATTACAATGCTTTGCTCAAGCCTAAGCAACCTTTTCACTATCTCTATCTATCTCAGAGCTTCCTAGACAAGCCCAGGAAAACACTTAACCAAATTTTGTCTTGCCCAAGTCCATATGTCCTTGTGTTGTTTCCTTGGGAATTAGACCCTATTAATTAGGGAAATTCCTTAATTGGAATTGTGCAATCCTCATAGGCCTTCGTCTAAATTCATGTACCACCTTTACAATTCAGATGATTATATAACTGATAGTACATTGTCCCTGAAGTCCAATATTAACTGGGTAACTCTCATATCTGACATGCATGAGTTATTTATGACTGAATAATCAATTATCTAGTTGACCACATGAAGCACCACCCCACCTTCTGACCTCCTATTAGTTCTTCCATCAGTTGGAACTAGTTTAACTGACTTTAACAGAGCAACTAAATTAATTAATTACAACTCAAAATAAAATCAATCGGGCTCCAATAATGTAGGAGACACTCTACATGACTGAAGTTAGACCCTCAACTCGAATTGATTGAGACAACTAATTCAAACTAACTTAGTTAACTAATACAAGTTGTCTTGTGACATGGAATTACAATTTTATTCCTAATTTAATTCAAGGAAAACAATAATTTAGGATTTTGTTGATGCATTTTCAACACTAACTACTTTAATGGTTTGGTTGTTAGTCTTCTTCATCGTATGTTTATTAATACAAATACCCCTAATGATGTTAGTGTAGATAGGTATGTCTTTAGTGGTTTGTAATAAAGGGATCTTTATACAAAAATTACTCAATTCAGAATGAAGATCATATTCCACAGGTACCTCAACTTTCTTTACAAGTAGTCTCTCTAGAAAAGGTGGTTCCAATGTTTAATGTGGTTCTCTTGTCACACCATTATTTTTTGTTTCTATTTGTTTATGTTCATCCTATTTGTTGTCAGATTCTATTTGAGGATCCTCCCCTTGTATGACCATTGCATATTTGTTCATATTAATCACTTTCCCAGATCTAAGTTGAATTTCATTTATAGGAAAGTAAGTAATAACATAGGGGGGAAAAGATTGTAATTCTATGTTTTCCATGGGCTAAGGAGGTTTATTAATAGGATTAGATATAGGTTGTGTAGGCAGTTTTGTTGGTCATGGAGGGTTCAAGTCAAATGATTGTTTGATCTGCTATGAAGATGGATTAACATTTTGAGGTAATGGTAGTGGATGTGATGGTAGGGGTGGTAATGGTAATGAGGGTTGCTACTGTGTGGGATAGGGTGGGTTGTAACCTTGCTAGTACTAAGGCACATTAGGTGTCTATGGCACATAAGGTGGATATTGTGGTTGATAATAGATATATGAGGTTGTTGGAATTTGGGACTGATAAACTTTCCCATAAGGGTTTCCTCTCCATCCTTGATCCTGCGGTGAATGTTGAGGCTCAACCATTTAGAAATTTTGAGCCAACCATTTCAATCCAAATTTAACTTCAGTTCAAACCATAAAATATACAAGCCAAAATCCAAGAGTTGTTCATTGATAATGCTCCATCCTTCGGACTATCAATTCAATGCCTCAACAGAAAATTATAAATCTAAAGAACAAGAATTGATTTGAAACGTAAATCTAAAAATCAAATCATTCAAAACTATAAAAATTGATTAACTACAATCACACTCAAACATCATACTACAGGTATGTTATATCACCACACAATTATTCCTGCTCTAACTCAAATGGATTACAAATTCACTAAGGTTGGTGGTGGGCCCTGACCATTACCATAAACAAGTTCAGCCACAACAATAGAATTACATATCAATAACACATAAACTCATGGAATGAAGGTCAATATTAAAATATAAATCAATATTTCAAAAATACATATATAAAATAGTTCAAAGCAGTGATAAACATAGTTTTTGAAACTTTTAGGATCACTATTCTTTCCTTCCTGCTTGCCAACCCTCGTAACACTGCTAGATGCTCTTTTAAAGAGATCGTTGTCTAAAGATAGGTTTAACTAAATGAACAAGAAAAATAACACCAACCTTAATTTACCCCACTTTAGTGCACAACGACTACTTGTGTATCTCTACTATTGTTGGTTGCATCGCAATCTTCACCTCAACATGCTCATTCATCCTTGCACATTAGCCCAAACTCCCTCTATATGCTACCTGTCTCTCCAACACAATGGCATAGGCCTAAAACCTAGCTACTACAATCATAGCATCGTCATTGTCCACCTTTCTCTTTTTACTATGGCACAACCCCCTTTTATAGACTCACCTTCTTCCCTATGTAATGATGTTATCTACATGCCCAACACCACAACTCTCGATCACATCACCATAGACTATACCCTTAGTGCACAGTCTTCGTGGGACATCCATTTCCTATAGTTTGCAAGGTTTCCTTACACAACAATGTAATGACCAATTATACACATAACTATCCCTTTGTGTTATGCACTGAATTGACTTTAACTTTCTAATGTTGTTTATCATAATGAACATCTTTGAAATGTCAAGTATAGTAGATTTGGAGTGCCTCTGTGTTTCCTCATCAACAACAGAGATGGCCCCACTTAAGAGGAGACCACGTAAAGAGATTGTTGAAGGTGTTGAAGAAGGGGTAGAAGAAAGTTCTATAATCTCAACCCCAATCTATATAGATACACCATGTTGCAATGATAAATCCATGTCAATAACTTTCTCAGGTATATATTATCTATTTGCACGCAAATAAATTCTCGGGGATGAGGATGATGTTGAAGTGTATCAAAATGTGAAGATATATTGGTTACAAAATATAGCATCGCATCCCACAATTCTCCCATTTGTAGAAACCATTGAGTGGATCATAAAATAATTGATGTAAAGGATATGACCATTCAAGACAGTAAGGACATATCTTTGGCAACATATATACATACATATACATAGACATAGACATATACATACATCGTTGCATTGCTGAGTATTGCAAATTCCCTAACTATCGGGTAGCTCTCATAACAAAATGGTATGAATATTTTGCCTTAGCTAACTAGGATATCTTAAATACATGGTGGAAAGACCCTAGCAAATTTTGGATGAGAGTTGATTGACTCTACAAGACCAAGTTTTTAAGAAAAGCATATCGGTTGGTAGTGGACATGTGATGTCATTTTTATGGTAAATCAAATGTAGATACATTCGAAGAATCTTGGGAGCCATTAATATATACCCGGGCCCAAGAAGGAAGCATGTTCAATTGGGCATAAATATTATGTACTTCAATTCATACAAGGGTAAAATAAGGTTAGAAGCTTAAACTCTCTATTTCAAGATGCTCATCTCATCTTATCTCACCTAGAATTCAAATAAGATGGAGTTGGTACAGGTTGCATCTTGGTGGACCCAAAAAAATAAGATGCTCATCTCATCTCACCTAGAATTCAAATGTTCAAGGAGATAGATTCTGTTGAAAATAGCAACAAGAAATGATAAAAATAGAATCCATAATATTTCAATTTTAATTTGTCCTTGAATTAAAATTCGAATTTAGTCTCACGAGCTGCTTGAAAAATAATTAATTAATTCATCTTGGATTAATTAGTTGGAGAAATTCAAGCTAGAAGTCCTTGTGAAGTCATGCAACAGTTATCCCTTAAATTAAGGAGATTATCCCTTTTACACATGGTAACAATAGGATCACCCAGGAAAAACTGCACAAGGAAATAGGAGCTTGGAGGGTAGAGGAGAAGGCTTGTGAGAAGCTTTGATTGCCTGTGAGCATCCAAATAACTAGTAATGGTAGATGTTGTTTGTTTACGGGCTTTTTAAAAAACAAAAAATTAGCTGGTAATGATAGATGTTGTTTGTGTAGGAGCTTTTTACAAAACAAAAAATTAGGTGGTAAATATAGATAGGCTTTTTAAAAAACAAAAAATTAGCTACTAATGGTAGATGTTGTTTATTTATCTTATTAAAAAATAAATAAAAACTAACGAGATTAAAAAATAAATAAAAACTATGTGATGTTTTTTGTTTACTGGATTAAAAAATAAATAAAAACTATGTGGACCGAGCCGACGCAGAGAGCAAACAAAATTCTAATAAAAACTATGTGGACGGAGGAGCCGACGCGATGAGGAGAGAGCAAACAAAATTCTATCATGTGCTTTCACAATTGGGTATAAATATGGTTCTCAAAGGCTGGATCTTGCAAAATTAAATGACAAAGAGCAAGATCGAGCACCCGCATAGGAGTTGGTGAGTTGTCACGAAGATCTGGGTTTAATTGGGCTCTGAGGTTTAACTTACTTGGAACGACTTGAATTAATTCTGTGAGGGGACGAAGATCTGGGTTTAATTGGGCTCTCAGGTTTAACTTACTTGGAACGAATTGAATTAATTCTGTGAGGGGATTCATGGCCACACAACATTCTGATTCTGCTGCTGCAATAGAACGAATTAATTCTGAAAATTGTGTGTCAGGGGATTCAATGGCCACACAACATTCTGCTGCTGCAATAGAACTAGAACGAATTAATTCTGAAAATTGTGAGTCAGGGGATTCAATGGCCACACAACATTCTGATTCTGCTGCTGCAATAGAACGAATTATTAATTCTGAAAATTGTGTGTCAGGGGATTCAATGGCTGCTTCTGATGATGTTGATGTGTTTGTGAAGAATTATTACAAAGATCTTGTTCTGTCACCGCAATCGCTATACGGATTTTATAAGGATTGCAGCACAGTTGGTCGCCCAGACTCCAATGGAAAATTGCTCTCAGTAACAACTGTGGAGGCTATCAATCACCTGATAACGTCTACTGACTACAGTGCGTTAAATGTGGAGATCAAGGCAGTTGATTCCCAGGCGTCATATTACAATGGAGTAATAGTTGTTTGTGTAAGTGGATCAATTACCTTTAAGAACAACAGTGGAACGCGAACCTCTTTCACTCAGTTCTTTTTGCTGGCTCCTCAGGAAAGGGGATACTTTGTATTGAATGATGTGGTTGGATACAAGTTGGATGAAAAGAATGAAAATCTTGTTGAATATTCAATCAAACCAAATTCCAATCCCGTCTCAGAGCCAGAGCCAGTTGTTAACTTTCAACCATTGGCTGAAGCTCAAGCTGAGAATGGTGCGAGAACGGAGATTGTTCCTCCTGTTGCTGCTGATGGGGTTCACGAAAGTGAAGTCCCACAAGAATCAGCAATTGAACATTTTCAGAAATTCATGCCCAAGAAACTCAAGAACAAGGAAACTCCAGTTGCAGTTCAAGAAGAAGAAACTGCAGTTGTAGTTCAAGAAACTCCAGTTGCAGTTCAAGAAGAAGATGCAGATGCAGCTCAGAATGGAGGGCCACCTAAAACTCCAGTTGTAGTTCAAGAAGCACCCAAAGAGTCCTACGCTTCAATTCTTAAGAAAAATGCAGCACAACAACCGAATGTTGCAATTAAGAAACCACCTCTTGTGAGAACCATAACCAGAACCAGGGCTCACCCAAATTCTGCTCAACTTTCACCAAATTCTAATTCGACTCCTGTCAATACGCCAGCTAATTACAGCACTGCAGATGAAAACTGTAAATGCTCTGTTTTTATCGACAACTTACCTGTGAATATTACTCCTCCCCAGGTTGAAGAAGAGTTGGAGAAGTTTGGGGCCGTAAAACCTTGTGGCGTTCAAGTTAGGAGTAGGCCAGGAGGTCGACCTTGTTTTGGTTTTGTAGAATTTGTAGAAGCAGCTTCAGTCCAAACTGCACTACAGTCTTCCCCTATTCTAATTCGAGGATGTAAAGTATCTGTCAGGGAAAATCAAAAACAAACTGGCAAAGCTGCTAGTTAGTCCACTCCTTTCAGTTTCAGTGGTAGTAATTACAACATTGCAAAAGGAACTGGCCAGTGTTCTGTTTTTGTCAGCAACTTGGCTGCAAATGTTACCCCTTCCCAACTTGAGGAAGAGATGAAAAAGTTTGGCGCAATAAAGCCTTTTGGCGTCCAAGTTAGGAATAGGCCAGGAGCCCAAGCCTGTTATGGGTTTGTGGAGTTTAAAGAAGCAGTTTCGGCACAAGCTGCTATACAGGCATCTCCTATTCTAATCAATGATCGTCGAGTATATATAAGAGCAAAGCAAAAATAGTATAGGGAGAAGTGATTTTGCAAACAACAACAGAGCTGTAGGAGGGTCCTTCCCTGCACGTCAAACAATGGCTACATACTGTAATAATAATTAATTTTATTTATGAATTTTATTTTATTTTGATGGTGAGACAAATGTGGAAGTGAAGTGAAGTGAAAAGTTAAA
>APFE030945411.1:30641-76274 GCA_000404065.3 Pinus taeda | reverse complement strand
TAGACTCCTATATATAGAAAGGAGGTCTTTCATTTTGTATCATCCAAGAATTGTTCATTTATGTAATGTAAAGGAGGTTGCCCCCTCGAAGAGGCTGAATTCTAAGGCGTTGATCTATCTTTTCTATCTTTTCTTGAGCTGGTTTCATAACATCCTTCCCATGATATCTGAAACCCACATCAATTAATAACAGTTCTGAATGTCAATTAAGGTGGTTGTGCATGTGCAGAGGCTATGCAGATAAAAAATTCATGGGTGGAATAAAGGATTTGTGAAATTTCTATCAAACGAAGCAAGTGCGGATACATGATTTAATTGTAATGCGTTTTCTACTCTTTTGTAGTTAGTGGATTTTCAATTTGATTTGTAGACTGTGCAGAGAATGGAGGTTTTCCCAATGAAACTTGAAAACTTCATTAGCAATTTAGTGCAAGAACAATGCGTATTTCATTATTAATAGATTCCTTAGTGTGTGCTTTCTAATATGCATGTGGGTGGCCGATATTTCTACACAAGAAAACTCCAACGGAAGAAACAAAAGTAAGACATTTCGGACATGTTAAATTCTAACCTTATTAGCTAGATATGCAAAAGTTTTAAATGCAAACATAGCATAAAATTAATTCCGTTTATGAGAATCAAGTTCCATATGTAGCCCTATTCTCCCACACATAAACTTTCCTCCGCATAGTCAGAACTCCAGAAAATGAAACATAATAATAATATCACTTCAAATTTTCCCTCTGCAATATTTGCGATGCAACATAGTCCTTGCCTCTACCACTAATTAATTAATCAAGGAAACATGTAATCCACATTTCATGCACTCGAAGTCCATTGTGCGAAAAACATTTTTTGTGTGGATCTTCATGCTTTGCACTAAAAGATTTTATTTTTAATATTATTGGTAATATTTTAGTTATAACTTATGCATATGTATGTATTCTCTTTTCACTTGCATTTGTAAATGTAACAAGTTAACAGTGTAAGCGATTTTTTTTTTCAAAGGAAGCCTAGAATATTGATGAGAACTTAATAAACATTTCAGAATGCATAAAACTCTTAGTATTATGACATTGTGACAAAATCATCTTTCTCCAAACATTATAAAAAAGCTAACACTAAATAGTACCTGCAAATGACAACTCAAGAAAATTGATTATCCATTTCCACGTTGCACCTTCATATAAGCACATCATAATGGAAATAAGTCTCAAACTACTTGGTCAAGTAATAGTCTGAGAAATTGATTCGCATAAGAAATGTTTTGTCTTCATCCCTATTTTCATGCACATACACCATCATCTACTCAACAAAAGAAAAAATAATAATATTAATTATAGCACCATTTATTTCGGCTTTGCAAAATACTTGCAAATGTATCAATTATAGCACCATTGGGCACAACAATAACACATATTCAAAGCATTCATAGTATCATGAATCAATAGCATATTAAAACTAGCGAAAAGTAGTTGATGACCTCATTGATTGGCTCTAACATCATTTCTGGAAAGCTTGCCCGATATTTAAACTACCATCTGACATATTATGTTCTTTGAAAAAGAAAAAGAAAAAAATAGCCTTAGTGTCAAATACAAATTGTTAAAAATATCTGAATTGTTTTTCCCTTAGCTTGTGTTTAAATTTTTTAAACAGTGTATAGAGCTTTGGGCATAAATAGGTGTTCAGAGCTTTGCTTGTGTGGATATTTCCACACACTGAAAACTTTGCATTATAAAATCTCTGCACAAGTCTAGGAAATATTTTTAATTAAGGTTTATTTGTTAGTGTCAACTAGGGATCTAAGTGACATATGACTATTACTTTTCAAATTTCCACAATGGTCATGGTATTATTGAAACTATAACTATAACTCTTTATTAAATTATTAATTAAATTAATCATATTTATCAATCAATAATTTATTTCAAACTTACGTAAAAAAATTAAGCATCTAGGAACATGTGGAATGGATTATTTTCTTTATTTTTTAAAAGCAAGGAATTAAACTTAAATGTTCATGTTGAATTTTGATTAACTTTATTATTATTATTACAATTTTTTTTATCTACTGGTCCAACTATTAAGTATCTAATACACATTTTCAAAATCTATATGCTAACATGAGAATACTAACCACTAATTTTGGTTGTGCCATCCGTAGAAGAATTCGTCATGTGTTCATCATGCAATATTTTTAGCACACAAGTTATGAATGCATGTTAAACTAGTTTTCGAAGGACCTAGTTATAAATAGAATCTTCATCTGGGTTGGAAGGTATTGTTCCGATAGTTTCACATCGTAAGGGATTATCATTTAGAGCATAGAGAGGTAAACGATGCAGTGTTTATTCATATACGAGTATTAAGAACATTTATACAACATACAGTACAGTCCTGTGGCAATGATGTACAACTTTCAAATACTATGTAATGTGATATTACTAAACACATTTGGACAAAATACGTTATTGTTATATAGTTCTTATTTCTGAAGTACTTTTGTGCTATGGAATTAGAACCTCTTATTTTTCTTATTTATGTATATTTGGTCTAACTCATATCGTCATAGCAACAAAAATGAATACAAGTATAATAAATGATGTTAAGGACAATGATAACTCTTATAAGAGTCATGTTTCTATTTAATTATTGTACTTTGATTATATTTGCATTACACATCCCAAATGTGTTTTTTTGTTTCTTTTCCCTTCTCGCTTTTTAGCCATAGTTTCTTAATGTACCATCACTAAACGGAAATATTTTTAAATTTCCAAGAAAAATGTCACACTTAGAGATTCGGATCCAGGACAACAATTAGAAGGGAAAAAGTACTTTGAACAATTCTATAAAACTTTTGTATTTTCTAAAACTAAAATGTATTTAGAATTTTTTTACACTAGTAATGGCATTGTCTTATCGTATTCTATATTCAATAAACAGTTCTTACTTAGTTTCAATTATAATGTCATTTTAAGCAGTGATTTCATTGTATTATTTGTGAACAGGAAAAAATTAAAGAATTAGAATGATGCCATAGTAGAGATCAACGAGAGTGTAGAGATAGAAATGAACAATACTACAGAAGCAGATATCACAATAGACAAATCAAAAGAAACAAAAAATAGCAAAGAAATAAATGCAAATAGGTGCTTTTGCACATGTTCAATTAAGTTTGTATCATATTACTTCTTTCTTTCTTTTTTATCTTTTTGTTCACTTTTCCTTTCTATTCTTTTCTCTTTTTTTCTAAAAAAAATTATTTCAATTCAATGCTCATGGCTAGGAAAAAAGAGGTCGAGTGTATGCAATTTTTGATTGAAGATATTAGTAACAATATAAATGGGAAAAAATTTCATGGCATTGACTTGGTTACATATTGAACATTTTTGGACAAATCAAATAAGTCAAAAGAAATACTTCGTCAAGACATAAAAAATAAGAAAGAGAAAATGAAAATAACATTGCTTGTGCCAACACCGTTAATTGAACAACATGAGTCAAAGATTTTTGTAAATGTTGGTGTTTCTATTACATCTTAAAAAAATATTCCAAAGCATAAATACGATAGTGGTAATTATGAGAAAATTATTTGTCTAAATAGTTTTCACAATGTAGAAAAAAATTGTCCTCTTTGTGTAGAGTATCGATTTTTTCCAAACATGATAATTACAAATCTATCATGTATTGACGATGTGTTTCCAGTGGGCACAATCACAGGAATTGCAATTTTTGTAACGCACGAAACAATGCAATATCTAATGGAAATCAAAGACAGAAATGGAGAATAGAACAAAGCTATAGTAATCTTTGTTTTTTTTTAAATTGTTATTGTTATGAAGTCCATCTCTGTACTTTTTTTTTCAACAGAATACCCAATTTTCATTGAAATAAGAAACAAGTTACATATGCATAGGTTTGTATATCCCAATGTTTGGGGGAAAATATTATTCTTCATTTATTATATGGTTTTCGTGCATATTTTTACAAATGTTTCATATGTAATAGGTTCAATTACATGATAAACTTATTTCCACATGTGTTTCAATTCAAAACGGTTCGCAACAGAATCTGTTTCCATTTATCTTGCTAAAAAATATTGTTAAAAACAACAAAGAGTTTTTTGAACTTCACAATTGGCATCGATATGTGCATTGAACACAACTAAGAAATCTTATAGTCTAAGAAACATTTTTTCCTCGCCAAGTGGAATTACACATAGTAAGCTATATCATATTATTTAAATAGACCTAGATAAAGAATAAAGAATAAAGAATACATTTGATTTCATGTTACTAAGTGTCTGTTTTCTATATCAATTTTAAAATATTTTCAAGGATACTTGAGCGTGTTTAGCAGATACACGAATCCATTAGAGATAGTATGCACCATATGTAGTACTCCAATTACATATCCTAGAACTATGAACAAAACTATGATTTATTGTAGTGTTTGCAAGAAAGACTCTCATTTTATTTATTTTCGTCACTTAAATTGCATCATACATGCAAATGACAGAACTGAAATCTACTATATTCTAAGGGGCATTTAATTGGAAAGAGTATTACCTTCACTACGACAAATTTTGTATGACCAATAGTGTGGAGACAAAAAATATGTTATTGAAATATTGATCAACTTCAAGATGCATGTCACATTTATAATAAATCCGCAAAACATAGTTGTACATATACAATGGTAGTTTTCTTTCTTTACGTTTTTAATCAATTTGGTAATGGCACGATACTCTCTCATTTCATTTCCAAGCATCCTAACATTGCCTCAAAGTTTCTTGTTTAGGAATTGTTTTTTTTTATTTTTTTTTATTTTTATTTTTTTGTCAAAACAACTCTTGTTTTACTTGATATTTTGGATATAATTTCAACTTATCAATCAATATATTATACTCATGGGAACAAGATTAACAATGTAATAATCACAAAAAACAAGACAGTCTCTTCTACCAATGCAAATGCTAGTATGGCATTATACAAAAACGTAATCCAATTAACTATTTTTGTTACGACTCCAAGTTTTGTACTATGCTATGTTGTTTTTTTCTTTTTTATAGTCACGTTTCTTACATTGTTTTCCCGATTTATCAACTTTTCAATTTCTATAACTACTCAAGCAATATTACAAGTTCTTTACGTTACAATTTTTGGTGACATCACTTTACAAACATGATTTTTTTTTTTTTTTTGTTTACAATGTCGAATAATACAGTATTTTTTCTATTTAAATAGTTATTCCATACAATATTTAAAAAATATATATAAATAAGTCATTTCCATACAAAGGTGATATGAATTTATAAACCAAATAACCAATATTTCGATATAATGTATACATTTATACATATATTTGTAATCTAGAATAGTTTGATATGTTTTTTTCGCTTTAAAACTGTCAAGAATATTATAATACATAGCCTTTAGCATATACTGAATTTCGAAATTGGTTCAACAAACAACAAAAAATGGTAGTAATTTCTTTACTAATTAACCATTGTTTCTAGAAATTAACGCTTCTACTAATTATGTTTCCAGAATCAAGAACTGATTCATCTATTCATGTTCTAAAAAATCTCTTCTAACAATGTTCTTATGACATCTAGTCCATCTTCAAGATGCCTAATAATTTGTTGAGTTTCTAGTATATTATCCATTAACATTAAAATATCTTTTCTAAGCATTAAGATATATTGGCTAAACATTAAGATGTCTTGGCTCCCTCCATCTACCTCCTCCTTTGTGCTCCTACCATTTTTTCTTTAGCCCATTTATTCATTGTTAGTAACAAATGCAAAAAGGAATCGACAAATTATAAAGAAAAACCTTAAAACACTTGACAGTTTTAGAACAACAAAGAAATAAAATTGCCTATAACATACTAACAAGTGTAGAACAAAATGAACATTGAAAAATTGTTTTTACAGGAAACAAGTGTATATATAATGTGGCAAAGGAAGTAAGTCTTTGTACTAAGAGTTGCATTCTACAATGCAGTATGGCCCAAATGTGTAAGTATGTCATGTCCTCAAAAAATAATAAAAATAATTTTAGCTAATGTCGGCCAATCTTAAATTATATATAGCTTTTTTTATATTATTAATGGATTAAGATTAATTATTAAATTATAACTATGTATTTGAATGGATAGTAAATTATCTCATGCATTTAATAGTTAGTTTATCATATATGTGAATTTGAATGGATCATAAATTTATCTTTAACAAAAAAAACTACCACATTAAAATTCCAAAATAGGTAAAAATTTAAACAATTTTACTCTTTAGTAAAGTCACTGCCATTCTTAAATCAAAAGGAAAAGGTTAATTCAACAAAAAGAATCTAAAATTTTGCTCCAAAATCTTTTAATATTTCTTTTTGGGTGGAAGATCAAACATTTAACATGTAATGTTTAACATTTAACATCTAACATTTTTAATCTAATGTAGGCCTTATTTAAAAATCAATCTAATTATTATTATTATGTATAAACACAATATTAATTTAAAATATAAAGAGGATTACTAACACTAAAAATATAAATATAAATAAACTAGAGGTATGGTAAATAAATAAAACCTCTTTTTATATTTACTCCATACCCTCTTTATATTTACGACAACTCAAAAAAAATTATTTAGGTGAAGCCTATGGGCCAAATACCATTTTAATACCATTTGCAAAATAAGATGGTCCAAATACCTATTTATAAAGTATGTATGGTAAATAAATAAATATAAAAGAGGTATAAAGAGGTATGGTAAATAAATAAAATATAAATAAACATCTTTTTCTATTTACTCCACAATCCACTTTACATTTATGAACACTCAAAAAATAGGTTAGGTGAAGCCTATGGATCAAATACCTTGGGCTAAATTATTATTAATACCATGCAAAAAAAACATTATTAACCCTAATATTAATATTAAAATATTACTATTATTATTATTAAATCTAATATTCATATTAATATATTATAATATTAATATTATTAAATTTAACAACTTTAGATTAATACAACATTAAATTTGTTATATTATAATATAATATTAATATCATGAGATATATTAACTCTAGATATATATGGGAGTATATGGGAAGGAAGAACAAATACATGGAGTGATAGGGGTAGAGAGATAGGGGGAGTCACAAGGGAGAGATGGAGATAAACTGAAGGAGAGGGGAGAGGGGGAATGAAGAGAGGGAGAGGGAGAGGGAGAGGAGTGAGAAATGTATAGAAGGGTAAGAGAGGGAGAGGGAGACACAAAGATGGATAGGGGAGAGAGAAGGAGAGAGGGACGAAGATAATGAGAGGATTTGAGGGTGGAAAGAGAGGGAGATGGGGGAAGAGAGAGGGAGGTAGGAGAAAAAGGGATAGAGAGGAAGGATTAGAGAGAGGAGGAAAGGGATGATATAGATATGGATTTGGAGGGGGGGAGAGGGAGGGAAGAATAAATACATAGAGAGTAAGAAGTGGAGAGAGTGAGGGAGCAACAAGGGAGAGATTAAGAGAGAATGTGTGTGTTTATGGGTGAGATAAAGAGCCAAAGAAGGAGAGAAGGAGGGGGAGGGATAAAGTAACATAGTTGGAGAGAGAGAGAGAGAGAATGTGCGTCTAATGGGGATGAGAGAGGGAGGTAGGAGATAAAGGGAGAGAGAGGATTGGAGAGAAGAGAAAGAGAGTGTGCGTGCGATGGGGAAGAGAGAGGGAGGGAGGTAGGAGAGAAAGGGAGAGAGAGGACTTGAGATAGAGGAGGAGAGTGATGGTGGAATAGAGAGGATTTGAGGGCAAAGAGAGAGAGAGAGAGAAGAAGAAGAAGAAGAAGAAGAAGGAAGATAGAGAGGAGTGGAGAGGGAGGGAAGAAGAAAGACATAGAGTGATAATTGGAGGGAGAGAGAAGGAGTGACAAGGGAGAGATGGAGAGAGAGTGTGTATGTTTGTGGGTAATATAAAGAGACAAATAAGGAGATATGGAGAGAATGGGGAAGAAAAGGAGAGAGAAGGAAAGAGGAAGGGATATAGAAACAAATTTGGAGGGTAAAGAGAGAGAGGGAGGTGAGAGAGAAAGGGAGAGAGAGAGAGAGAGAGAGGTGGGAGAGAGAGGGAGAGAGATGAAGGAAGAGAGAGGATGTGACAAAGTGGAGAGAGGGAGGGAAAGAGAGATGAAGTTGGGGGGAGAGAGAGGGAGGTAAGGAGAACTACATAGAGAGAGAAAGCTCGATAGAGAGAGGGGGAGTGATAAAGAATATGGAGAGAGAGGGAGAGAGGATAGTAGGAGGAGGGAGGGATAAATAGATAGATTGGAGAAAGGTAGTCTATGTGTTTGGGATTATATAGAGAGACAAAGGGAGATATAGATATTGATGGAAGGTGAAGAGAGGGAGGGACTGAGAGATTGTAATTATGGAGTGAGAGAGTGTGTGTGTTTGGAGGAGTGAGATAGAGAGACAAAGAAGGAGATATGGAGGGAGATATAGATATAGATGGAGGGGGGAGAGAGGGAAGAATATTTCTTGCACTAGATCCATTGATTTCAATGTAAATGGTGGTTTATAATCCTTTTTTTATTGCTTGAGCTAGATGCCTTGATTTTAGTGTAGATGTTGATTTCTAATGATATTTGATTGCTTCCATTAGATGCATTGATTTCAATGTAAATGATTTCTACTCCTATTTTATTTCTTGCACTAAATGCATATATTTTAGTGTAGATGGTGATTTCTAATCCTATTTGATTGCTTGCACTACATGCATTGATTTCAATGTAGATGTTGATTTCTAATTATATTTGGTTTCTTGCACTAGATGCATGGATTTAAAAGTAAATGATTTCTAATCCTATTTGATTGCTTTCACTAAATGCATTGACTTCAATGTAGATGGTTATTTCTAATCCTATTTGATTGCTTGCACTAAATGCATTGATTTTAGTATATATGTTGGTTTCTAATCCTATTTTATTATTTTCACTAGATGCGTTGATTTGAGTGTAGATGTTGATTTCTAATCTTATTTTATTTTTTTCATTAGATGCAATGATTTCAGTGTAGAAGTTGTTTTCTAATATTATTTGATTGCTTGCATTAGATGCTTTGATTTCAGTGTAGATGTTGATTTTTGATTTGATGTAATTGGATGCATGATTGTATATTAATTTTAATGTGATTGGATTTACAGTGTGCATTGGTTTCAGTGTAAGAAAAAAATTATTGGCAATGTACATTGATTTTTGTGTTATATTAATTCAATTTATTAATATTGGAGAGCAAGAGAGACAAGGTATGATCTTTACTACAACATCTCGAGCTAAAGAATTAAATGGTTTATGATTTTAGCTGTCCTTTTCATGTAATTGATATGAAAAGATGACAAAAACAATAAGGGTAGAAATAAATATAGTAGAAGAAAATAGTTTGAGATTGATCACAATAAATACTATTTGTAATTGACTACATTCTTATTATTCACATTTTCTATTATTCAACACTATTACATTGTCACTTTGCATTCAAAAATTTTATTTCATTCTTCTTCATCATTAAAGTTATTAACAATATTTATTATCTCAACAAACTGAGGTAACTAAGCAAATTTAAAATTAAAATAATCTCAGACATATTTAACATATTCAAAATGATTATATTAATATTTGATGTATTTACATATTATTGATAAAAGTAATCATATCTTTGATAGGTTTTCCTTGGCTGCACATGAATGAAAGCAACCTAGATCCATCTAAACTTCGGACCTATCAAGCACAGACATGGATCAAATCTCTCGAGGTGCAAATCTTTCCTCAAGTTTTGCACTCAAAAAAGAGGTTTGCACCTTGAGATATTTGTTCGCTCTTGGCACTTGATAGATCTAGATTTAAGATGGATCTAGGCTACTCTAAATCATGAATTGACATCTAAGTTCTGAAATGACATTTAACTACTATCGACTTTAATGATATCCACTAACCAATAATCATCAGCATTGTGGATATCACTTATTTACACGTTCTTTAATTAAAAAATATTATTGTGAAATCTGTTACTTTAAATCATATATGTTTTACTTAAATTATAGTTTGACATATTCCAATTGACACAATTACATCTCATGATTAATCTACTTACACTCTTTATAAATAAATATTAAGATACTAATTTATTAATTTCATAAACCACATTTTATTTTCATTAACTACAACTTTTTTCCAATAAATAAAAGTTTTTCCATAATTATTCACTAAATTAACACGTATTTAGCACATTTACTATGTAGACTTGCCTTGTTATTGACCATCTTTTACTGTGTAAAAGTAATTTCAAAATCACTTTTACTGCAATCACTTTGACTGTTAGCTTGGATATTTTCCACAATCACACTCTGCACTCAGCATTTGTTATGAGAAAAAAATCTACAAAATCCTTTAGTACGAAATGCAAGGGTTTGTACAATCAAAGCTTGAAAGTTTCCTCTACAAAATCAACTTCCTCTGTACATCCATACATCTTCCTAATTTAAGCAACATAGCCATAAACAAAGATAAAACATCCAAGCTTCTTGCACACAATGAACTTTGTTAGCACTTCCTTGCATGTGCATAATTTCAGTAAAATAATGATGCAGGAGCATCCAGCTCACCGTAACTGGGCAAAGTCTCAACCAGGTTTGTAGGTTATTGATCAACTGGATTATTTATTTTTACTGTGATAGTTTTTCTTTTAACTTGTTTTTAAAGAGTTGGTGAATTCAGGGATTCTTAATTAAATAACTAGAATTACTGTAGCTCGAACATTAGTTAGGGAATAGTTCGTTGAATTAAGAGAGTAATGACAAACTGTTCATACAAATCTTGTAATGTCAGGCAAATATGGTTATTAACGATAACAGGATCTTTTTGTAACCAAATTCTATGACAGTTTGATTAACTGCAAAATCAACTGAAATGGAAGGATATAAAAACCAAAACGTAACAGAGAAAAGGGGTTCAGTAATTGCAGAAGAAGAGAAATAAAAACGAACAAGCTATAAACCGATAGCATTCAAAACTATTTTCCATCTGTACACATTTCTACTGTACATCCTAATATCAATTTTTCGTTACAGTTTGATAAAGTACCATATTGAGAATGTCTGTATAATGTATTGTCCTATATCCTGAATACGAATATTAATTAATCACCAAGCATTGGATGTGGTTTCCGCATACAGTCAAACAAGGACCAAGAGGCATAATTACCCGAAGTCCGAGAAGAGAAATTGTATACAGGAGTTAACCACAGGCAAGCATTTGTACCCAGAAAAACGACCACAGAACAGAGGCGAAAAAACGACCACAGAACAGAGGCGGAAAAACAACCACCAAACAGAGGTAATATAGCTGTGTAATTTTCATAAATTCCATTGAAAAATCGAAAGCCATCGACAAACTTTACTATTTATCATTGTCAAATACAAAACATGCACATACAAAGGATTTCATTTCCACAAACAACGTAAATGTTAAATATATGACTGAAGTGGCGTCATAAGCCAAAAACCTTGGATGAGGGTTTAACCATAACATCAACAACCATTCGCATCTATCAACCTTGACATAACAGCGACCGAGAAAGACACAACAATAGAAAATCACATACAACGACCAAAAATCCCAGAAAATCCTACAGTGACCATGGTCACCGATCGTTCGAAGAGACAAACAAAAATATTTGAGGATTCAGGCCTACCGAGAACCAAATTTACTGTGTTAACAGAGACTGGAGGACTCGCATACCCAGGTTGCCACCAACGTCCTGTAACCAGCAATAACAACCGTGTTACAAGTATAAAAGGGGAAAGACCTTCAAGGAAATATACCATTGCATGCGAAGAACAAAGAAACAACAGAATACCTGAGTAAGCTGAGTAATACTGTAGACCGAAGGAGCCAGGAGGGTAAGTCACAGTAAAAGAAGCAGAACAGGATTGAAGCAGGGACGAGAGGTAATACCTGTTCCAGTCGATGAACAACTGCCAATGTGGTCCTCTGCTCAGGACAAACACCAATGACATAGAATGAAAACCCAGTATAACAGTAAACGTGAGAATTGAACCTAGATTCGGGCCAAGAAACAATAGGAATTTGGAAAGCATAACCAAGCCGCAACACATATCCAGAAAACACAGCAAAATGAGAGAAAAGTCTGCCATAAATCCTGACCGAACCATGAAGGCGTATTCGCAGACCGCAAGCAAACTACAGTGAGCATAAAACACAGAGAAATTGTTTACAGAACACACGCATGCATAAGGAGAATAACCAACAAGACTTACCAGGTTCGAACCACATTTCAGAGCCGAGCAACAACAGAAATCGAGTAGCATTTCCCTTAAGTTCACAGGCAAACTGAACGGAGGAGAGTACGCGGACCATCGTCAATAGAAGGTGACCAACATTCACCTTAGCAAACCAGACAGCGTTCCACAGAGAGAACCCAAGAAACCCTCATGACTACTCTCAGCGCAAGAGAATAATCCCGAATAACCCACAAGGTTCGGTGGTTTTGGCACGAAGAACAAGTGGAGGTAAGATCGAGGCAAGAGGATAGTTCATTAATTGCCAACATTAACTCACAGCTATCAACCACAGCAAAAAAATCCCGCGGACGATCTCCACGCAAAGGAATGGGAGGTAATTTGTTGACACGTATTCATACGCAGACGTGTAAAAGCGTGGGCCATTGGGCTGGGTTACACCAAATAACCATACCTAGTGATCCAAACATTAATGTGGTTACAGGTTCTTTGCATTCCAAAAAAAATCAACCTTTACTCAATTGACTAGGGATATTCATAAATTCAGTAATTTGCATTATTTATAACTAAAATATTGTGAACAACAAATATGCACTATTCAATACCAAAATATTAGCGATAAAAGCACTATTTATAATTAAAAAATTACTGGTAATATCGTATAGGTGCACTGCTTGCCTTGGCCTTATTGCATAAACGAGGCTCCTTTGCATAGATTGGGGTTCTTGAAAGTGTCCTCTGCATAATGAAATTTATTTGCACTTCCACACATATGCCCAATTAAAAAAAAAAAAATCCATAAACAAAGCTTATGGTCAAAGATGCAAAAATTGATGTGTTTGATAAGCAAGTGATACCTCTATATTGTGAAAAATAATCAGAAGTGCTCTTGCAACGAAAGTGAATACAAAGATACACATTATTTATGACTAAACTATTAGTGGCAATACCATATAAGTATAGCGCTTGCTTAGGTGTTATTTCGAACAAAAAATATGCATTATTTAATACTAAAATATTAGCAATAAGTCCTCTTGTGTGAAGTGCGGAGATCCCCACAATGAAATCTTCTTCTACACAATGGACTTCCTCCACACTTCCACACATGTGCCTAGTTTGAAACATGAAGATATGCATTATTTACAATTAAAATATTATCAATAATATAAGTATCAATTATGCATTTTTAATACTAAAATATTACTTACAATTATAGAGCATACCCATCAACTTAGTAGTTCCTCTGATAAGATTTTTCCCCCAAATTTCTTTCAAGTGAGAGAGCGATTGGTGATGGCATAAGTATGGAGTTTTGCACGATGAAAGCTTCCTCCACACAATAGACCTCCTTTGCACTTTAGCACATGTGCCTAATTTGAAACATATGTGCAAATAGGAACATATGCAATATTTATAATAAAAATAATATCAATATATAAGAATAAAAAATATTGTTGCAAATATAAAATATGAATTATGTTTCAATATTAAAATATTAGTAAAAAACCCCAAAATGAATCTTGTCTACACTTCCACACATCTGCCTAATTTCAAGAACATAACCATAAACAAATATTTTTCTCAATGAAATGTGGTTTTATACATAATTTTAGCTGTAGACTACACAACCTTTATTCAATTAACCACTGATTCTATAAAAGATCAATATCTTTGAAGGGCTATTCAAGAAGAAAAGAAGTACAAAGATACACATTATTTACAACTAAAATATTTAAAAAAAATTGCAATAAAATACTTTAGTGCCATGTGTAGAGATCCACACAAAGAAATCCCTTTATAGGTATGGAGAGGGAATTTTAATTAGTTTAACTATAATTTTTTTTTGAAATCATATTATCATGTTCCATTTTATAGATATTTTAGAATGCGCAAGTCACAATATGTATGGGAGAACATGGGTGCTTAGAGAACTTTATTTAGCAAGAATGAAATTATTGTTAAAAGATTTTCGCACAATACACTAATTGATGAAGAATGAGTATGATGTTCCCTGTTTATGACGCATAATATGCCAATGTTGCAAGCATTTGTAAATGAAACAAGATAACAAAATATGCCACAAAAAAAAAAGGAAAATTTGTACTAATAGTGCAATGTGTTATGTGTATGTGGGGCTTATACAAAGGGAAAATATAAGTGCAGAATGAGGGGAGTGTGGAGGAATATTTTAATTGTAATGTGTACTCAATAGCTAACTAAAAGGCATTATTGAGGACAAAAGTAGCTATTTGTGGAATTTCCTAAGGCTTTCACTATGCAAAAAGAATTGGGGCTCCTTTGCATAGATGTGAGTGCTAAATAAACTATTTTTTTAGTAGAATGATGTGAGGATATTCATTGTAAATAAAAAATATGAATTATGTTTAAATACTAAAATATTAGCAATTAAATCCTTCAATGCGAAGTGCCGAGATCCACACAATGAAGGCTTGAAACAATCCACTACACAATGGATTAATTAAACAGCAATAATATTCATTATTTACAACTAAAATATTAGTAATGAAAGCCTGAAATATTCCTCTACAAAATGAATGCTTCTCCGCGGAAGTGACTAGAGGTTTCATTGTGCAAAAATATTCATGCAAAGAAAATACATTAAATAACGGTAGAGGCAGGGAGTGTGCTTCATCCCAACTATTAGCCTTCTTAGTCTTTAATTGTTATAATTATTATAATTAACCAATATGTATACATTTTTTTATTGTAATCTTGGTAGATCCTCTTTTCCATTCATTATAGAGCAAATTTACACCACATAGAATTGGCTAGCTGGCCTCAACTTGCCCAATGGGAAACTATGTCTGTTGGCCACCTATCCACATTTTATGCCATCTAGTAGAAAAAAATATTAAGTCTTTCTGTCCAGGCTATATAAGTTTTTGATTCTTGTCCACTTCAATACTCTAGAGATCTACATACATATATAATTGCATAAATAAATTTAAAATTTATTTGCATCTATAAAAAAAAAAAAATCAAAAAGTATGCCTTCTAGTCTTGTTGTTCAGCTGTTGCTAATTCCACACGTGTTGAATCCATTCATATCTGGCAACTCCATCTAGACCAAGATACATGGCAAGTGTCACTCAATTTAGCCAAGGCGAACATCCTATTTGTGCAATTGAAACTACACCTTTTGGAATTCTTTCTTGTAATTCAACATTCCTTGAATAGTAACAACAATGCCTATTGAGATCTATTCCATTGCCTTTCCCAATAGGCTTTTCATTAGCTAGTAAAGGTAGAGGGTTTTCTTGAATTGGGTGATTCTTCCTCTTGTATTTCCAAGATCCAAGATGAGGACTCTCCATTCCTCCAGCTCCGTATCCATCTCACTCTCCTGCTTCACTTCTTCATCCCATTCTTATAACAACTTGTGGATTTCTTCAAGTGTTACCTCTCGGTAGGTGACTGTTGCTTCACTAATTAACCGTTCGACAAAATTCCTTCATTTTCGGCCATCTGAGGGTCTTGGTTCCATGTCTTTCCTAGTCATGTGAGGTTTGTTACTGTGGCCTCATGTTTTTGGAGGACATGCCATGGCCTCTCTATCCAAATCCTATACAATGTAACAAATTGTAATCTAGTTACATTTGAACGTATTACAACAAGGTGCATGCACACAGGTGGTAGGATTGCATCACACCACCCCACCAACATCATACCCCCCCATCAATTGCAATGCCATGTACCTCAAGGTCATATGCAGGTTCGCTAGAGAGGACCATCCTAAGACCTACACTAGAGGTTGTACTTCAACACAGAGGCCCCCTCTTGGTAGTGCTTAAACATCCTTTCTCTCCCTAGTCCCAATTTGAGAGGTGTAGCCGTCTACGAGATATCGGCCTAGTCTAGTTAGCATACCCTTTTCTATCTGCCTATTTCACAAAAGGAGGACCCAACATAGGCATCCACCCATACCTGAGCCCCATGACACCACCATCGACATCCCACCTTCCTTAGAAAATTCCAATTCCCTACCATGTTTCCTGCCTGCAGTAGTTCTCATCCTTCTCCCCCATTACCAGGTTTCTACAGACCCCCCTTCTACTGCACATGGACATAATCCATAGGTTACCTCACAAATTTCAGGTTAACTGGATGACACTAACCCCATGTCCCAACCCCCTAGCCTCTCAAGTGACACACCTACATGCTTGAACACTATTCCCTTTTCCCAAAGCCATCAAAATTCACATACGCGAACGAAGAATTTTGAAGCAGAGTGAGATAGAGAGGGTGCCTATCGGGTACCAAATACAAAAGGAGAAGTAGAGATACACCACCAGCCTACACCCCCATCTCCCCTTAATATTATAGTCCTTCCCCAAAATTCCTTCCCTTTCCCTCAAATGGAACCCAAAGTAGGTCAACATTATGAGAGAAGAGAGGTAACTAATAACATACCCATAATCCTTCACGTGTAGTCAATGGAAATTCTGCTTTTTGTAGCAACACAGAATGAGCTCGTCGCACTGATATCCTTTCCCATAGTCACTCTGGAGCAATTACAAAACCCAAAACATCCCTTCGTCCTACTGACACCTTTCCTATATGCACTGATTGCCATCATGCAAAGGCCTACCACACCCATCACCTCGAGCGTGTGGGGGGCAGTGGTTCTGTACCTTTCAGTAGTCAATATTAGCCCCGTATTAAAGTGGTAATCTGCCAGCTCGCACCCTGATTGGGGCAAATATGTATACATTAGAATTAAAGCCAACTATTTTTTAAATTAAGATAATTATTCAAAGGACCTTTTTTCAAACATAATTATTTAAAGGGTCTTTTCTTATATGTTGGGTAGGGATCATACTCCAATGTAATGTATGTTTATGGATTTTTTCTTACAATTTTGTCATTTTCTTTGGTGATATTTTTGCACAACCTAAAAATGTGTCTTTCCCATAGATCTCGGGTTTAAATTGTGATATGAAAGTTCAATGTGTGTTAAGATAATATTTTATTTCCCTAATTTATTTCCTTCTACTAAATTATTTAGCAAACTACTAAGTCATAAGCTCATAATATTTTTTCATTCATATTTTTTAGGGTGATATGAAGGACTAACCCGCAACCTAGATCCCTACTACTTCCACGAGGTTTTTTAAAAATGTCTAGATTAATGTTTGAAGAACCTAACACATATAGAGTGACACTTTTGGATAGGACATGCAACTAAGCTATTTATTTTGAGCCTAAAGCAACTCCCAATAGAAAAAAAACATTTTTGAAAATCTACCCACAACTCCCAAGATGGAATCATTGCCTCTTTGAGATCTTATTAATCCCAAAACAAAATTAGTTCTTAAATATTCCCATGGCTAATCTAGTACATCTAGAGGTGTATACAAACTTGTATTTTGGCTTCTTCCTTTTGTAATTAAGCATAATCTTCAACCAAAATTTTCACATCTTTGCTAATACTTGGGAAAGGTATCTTCAATCAAAGCTATGAACATGTTATTATTGAAATGACCTCTCAAACCTATATTATTTAGCCTCTAATGGATTTCTCTCTCTCATGGAGCCCCTTGGTATGAAAAACTAATTATTCTTGAATACAAATCATTCTTGAATTAAAAAATCCACTATGGACTTTTACCTGCACTACATAGTTCTTTGTAATCTTTCCAAATCTATGTCAAATCTACATCGTCCTCATATAATATATTTTTATTATCTAGACACACAACCTCGACATCCATTATATTTAATGATAATACACTTATGTTTCATGTATCAACAACTTTGTTATATTTTGATGATCTATGCTTCAAAAAAAGGGAGTAACTCTATAAGAATTCCACCCATTTCATATGTCACTGATTCAATTTACCTTGACCATTGATACACTAAAGTTCTTGATGATTAGTTTATAACACAAATTCGTTCCATAATAGATAGTGTCTTCACTTCTCAAGTGCTTGAATAATAAATAGAAATATTTATCAAAATATAGTTTTTTCTTTTGACTCCATTTAAGTTCTCATTAAACGAAGCAATAGGCTTACCTTCTTGTCCCAATATTACTCTAATTGTTCATCCACTCGCGTCATAATATACCTAGAGAACATTGTTGAAGTCTGGTAATGTTAATATGATTGTTTAATAACCTTCTTCTTCAAGATCTTAAAATTAATTTCTAACATAATTGTCCACTAAAATATTCCCTTGTTTATCCGATGGGGGTGGTATTAAGTGTCACAGTATCATTAGGGAGTGTGAATAATAGGCAAAACATGGGTATGGAGCATGAGTTAGCATCCCTCGGAACAAGAGTCATGCTCTCCTCTTGTCACCTCTTAGTCCTTGAATGACACCCTTTCTTCTCACAGGTTTGGGATCACCTACCCTGGTCCCATCAGTTTAAATGTGAATATATGGTCACATATGTTGTGGAGTATGACATTCTCTTCGTCATAAGGCTTCATCCCTTAGCAACTACAATTGCTAATATTTCTCATGGTGGATTGCTTTGGGTGGAGGAGATCCTAACACACAGTGTACAGAGCTAATTCATGAGTGTAGAATTTATGGGTACCCTTTGTTTTTTAAAGAGTGTTCCCAACTGTACACTTGTCCCTCCATGGATCTCACTCAATTTGGTTTTTTCTCTCAATGGCTCAATCCTCTCACGTCCATGCCCCATTATAAATGCATGGGAAACTTCTCAAGGTGGTGGCATAGCTATGCCATTTGTATTGTTGAGGAGGGTTTCAAAGCATCGTGTTTCTCATGGATGTTTTGGTTGGTCTCTTTTGGGCTTGTGAGAGTTTTTTATTCACTATTATCTTTCATATTGTTCCTCTTTTTCAGATTTTAAGCACTCAAGATTTTGGTATCTTATTTGTAGTTTTGTAATTTGATGCAGGGGTCAATGCTTTTCGTGCTCATTCTCCATAATATAGGGATCGGTCCTTATTTTGAACTGGTGGTAGTCTTACCCACCTCGTCGCTTCAGGTCTCTAAGTCCACTAACATTTCTTTCAATTTTTTAGTGTTGGTTTGTGGAATTTGTTATCCATGTATCTTTTCCATTTGGTTATGATGATTTCAACTGTTCCTTTAATTTTGTAGTAGGCTAAAGGTCTTTCACCTCCCTTTTTATTCGTCTCTCACAAATTATAGTATATTGGGAGTTAGGGTTGGTATTTTTATTATTTTTTTGTGGAATTTCCTTACACTGCTCCCCTTGACCAAATACACTCTCCATTTTCCTTCACATAGTGGATGATGTCCTCCTTGTTAAGGTGTTTACTCCCCACTTAAGAATATTTCTCCCTATCTACTTTCATCTGGCCTAATTCTATTTGTTCCATTACTCCATTTCATATGTAATCATGGCTCCTCAACAAAGAATGCCCATTCGTCATTGTAGTGCACCTAGTTCATTTTCCTCTCGTTGGTGGTGTTTATGTTGATGGGAGTCAGTGGAAAACTTATCTGACTAGGTTCCTTCTAAAGTAAGGAATAAAATTCTCCATCTAGAGGAAAAGGAGTTTGATGGCCACATATATTTTTCTAATTTTGAGATTAGAGGGAAAAACTTCAAGTGGGTTCCTCATCTAGGGAAATTCAAGAAGCTTAGGCATCACTTTTTTCATTCCCTCTCTCTCAATCGATAGATGGAAACACTGCGCCATATGGTTATTCATGACAAGTAGATAGACAACTAAAAATTATTTCCATGAAGAGTTACCCTCTTGATAAGCACACTCCTTTGGGTTGAACAACTACGTCCTCCTTGGAGAAAATTCCTTCAAGCTAAACTAATTCGTCCTCACTTGAACATACTCCTTCAACACAAAGACTTGCGCCATTTCAAAAATCATGCATGCACTTTCTTCATACATGTGGGAGAACTCCTAGAAAATAGGATCCCACTTCACTTCTCCTAACTCACTCATTTACTTGTTGACAAGTGGTGAGCAAGCATGGAATGGATTTTCATGTAATATTCTTATCATAAACACACTTAATCATTCTTTCACATAGTCATTCTCATATGGGTTGGGCCCACATCTTTGGATCAAGGAGCTTTTTGTCGATCTGCATTCTAGGTAAGTTTTGCACGTCAATTCCATTGATTTCCTTTGATGTTTTTGTTGTTTATATTGCTTTCCTTGTTGGAACTTCACTTATTTTCAACTTATTTACTAGCATTTCATTTCATTCTTACCTCTATAAATGTCAAATTGTTGTCACAAGTTGTGACTCTTCATTGTTGTTGAACTTTCCATTAAGCCATTCCAAGATAGAGTGCACTTCTAGAATAAAAGGTTTGGCTTTATCATAAAATAATGCCAAGAAAGAAAAGTTTTCCTCAAGAGCACACTCCTTCGTCATGCCAATTGCACCCTCCTTGAATGCATGGGTGCACCCTAAAGGCTTGAGTGTTTGCCCCTTCATATCTTCAGCATGCGTCCTTGAACCCTCCTTGTCCTCATGAGTGCATGAGTGCACCTTGAAGGCCTAATGCCTGACCCCTTCGTCCCTTCGGAGTGCACCCTTGTGCCCTCTTAGCCTCCTTTAGCATATCAACACATCTTGACCCCACAAATGATATTCCTTCGTGCTTCCTTAGTGTTCCCTACAACCTACATTATTTCTCTCTCTTTCTTGAGCGCATGAGCACACCTCAAAGCCTTGAATGATCCTTGAACTTCCCTTCGTTCTCTAATAGTGCACCCTCCTTGTTTTCACACAAATTTCTTGTATGTACAAGTAGATATGTCTAGTCATTGATATGCTTATAATCTCAACTACATTTGATGGATTTTTTAATATGATCTAGTATGTTATTTCTTGTAATATATAGAATATTTTGTAAAGATAATCTTTGTCACAATGAATGCAATTCCACATACGCGTGTTCAAGTTGCTAGTCTCATTACTCTTTCATCATTTGTTGGAATGATACCTCCTACTACATGTTGAGTGGCTTCCAAAGAAGATTCAGAAGAAAGCACTAAATAATTAGTAGAAGTTACAAATCCTACCCTTCTTATTCTCAAAAATACATAGTGCTTCATAGATAAGTCTATTAAGGTCATGTGGAAAGACATCAAAGACACATTCATGAAAAAATAGTTCTTTGAAAACATGGAAGATTTGGAAGTATACATTAATATCAAGCAGTCCACGATAGACAAGATTGCATGCAGGTTCCTAGTAATTCCTTGTGTAGAAGTGATTGAATGGATTCTTACACACATGGATGATTCAAATCTAGTGCTTCATAGTGGAAGCAATTGTCATCTTGACACCTATTATGGAGAAGACATGTAAACCTATTGTAAGTTTCAGAATCCCATAGAGTATGGAAATAATAACTTTTACACTAGATGGGCTAATCTCGACATAAGTGACATCATCAAATCTTGGTGTTGAGAGCCTGCTAAGTTTTGACACCACCCATCTATAGTTTACCTCACCAATATTCTCAAGGATGTGTATCAGTGCCTTATTTCCATGTGTTTTAGGTTGCATGGGAAAAAGAACGCTGAAGTATATGAAGAGAACTGGATATATATGCTCAACATGGTAGTTACATGTGGAAAAATATTCAATTAGGCATATATACTTTCTTTTGAGTTGTAGCGCCATGTGGGTAGGCTAAAGCATCTCTAAGGTTAAACCAAGCACTAGATTTCTACATGTCTGCATATCTACTAAATGAAATTTGTGTACAATATGCATTCCTAGGAATGTATTGGACCTAGACCCAAAAGGATAAGTTTCTAGTTTACTTTCACTATAGTGTGTTGCTAGATTTGAGTTTCAGAGGGACATATAACAGATTGGAAGAGAAATTTTTCACAATCATATTCAGATGATATGTGAGATCAATCATCTTTACATAACAGACCAAGTGAAAGATTCATTACATGATATCGTGGATTGGTTTGTTGCGCTTGAAGGTACATACATATGATGCTTTGGATGTCATATTTCTCCTCATATCATGCCATGATATGTAACTATTATGGTGGTCCTACAAGAAGTGCTTATTTATTGAACAAAGGGTTATCAACAGTCCTTCACAGAAGGAAGAAATCCCATTGGCCCACTTTCCCTTTGAGGATCAGGTTGTATGAGCTGAAGATACATAAGGCAGTGGAAGCATAAATACAAGAGTTGGACTACTTACACTTTGCAGTCAAGGTTTTTCACGGATATGACCCCATAAGGGTGTGTAGGAGTCATTGTGAAAGCATTGGTTTCACTTGGGAATATTCATCAATGTCTACCATAGAATATGAGAAGATAAAGAACTTGTACAATGTAGTAAGAGCATGTGTTTCCTCCTAAGAGGTCACAGGTTCGAAACCAGAGGGGGGTAGAGTATGTATGCCTTCGTAGACTTAGCAGTCAAATCGCTGCACGGAGGTGGGTCCCTTGTCCCACAAACAAAGGGGTCTCATACACCAATTTGGTATTTGGCTTGGCTATGACCTTAAAATTGGATATTATTATTATTATTATTATTGTTATTACTATTAAGATGAACACATCTAGGAATTGAGGTCAATTTCGTGCCAAGTTCCGCCAGCTCATGATATATAGGTACAAGAGGCATCAAAAACTACTCCTCAAGTAAAGAGAGAAACTCCCGGGAAAAGGAACAAGCATGATTCGATAGGAGGAATAAATAATGTTACGGACAACGATAACTCTTATAAGAGGCACATTTTTATTTAATTATTGTACTTTGATTATATTTGCATTACACATCCCAACTGTGTTTTTTTTGCCCTACTACGTTTTTTCCATATTTTTTTAATGTACCATAACTAAAAGGATATATTTTTAAATTTCCAAGGCACATGTGATACTTAGAGATTCAGATCCAAGACAAAAGTTACAAGGAAAATGTACTTGGAACATTTCTATAAAACTTTTGTATTTGCTAAAACTAAAATCTATTTAGTTTTTTTTTTACACTAGTGATGACATTTTCTTATTGTATTCTATATTTAATAAAAAAATCTTACTTAGTTTCAATTATAATGTCCTTTTAAGTAGTGATTTCAGTGTATTATTTGTGAATAGGAAAAAGTTACCGAATTAGAATGATGCCATAGTAGAGATCAACGAGAGTGTAGAGATATAAATGAATAGTAATACAGAAGTAGATATCGAATTAGACAAAACAAAAGAAACAAAAAATAGAAAAGAAATAAATGAAAATAGGCTCTTTTGTGCATGTGCAATTAACTTTGTATCAGATTTCTTGATTCTTTATTTTTCTCTTTTTTGTTTGCTTTCCCTTTCTCTTATTTTCACTCTTTTTCTAAAAACAAATTATTTCAATTCCATGCTCATGACTAGGAAAAAAGAGGTCAAGTCTATGCCATTGTTGATCAAATATATTAGTAACAATATAACTGAGAATATTTTTATTGGCATTGTCTTGGTTAGGTATTGAAAATTTTTGGACAAAGAAAATAAGTCAAAAGAAATACTTCGTAAGGACTTAACATATAGGAAAGTGAAAATGACAATAACATCACTTGTGCCAACACCGTTAATTTAACAACATGAGTCAAATCTTGTTGAAAATGTTATTATTTCTATTAAATATTACAAAATTATTCCAAAGCATGAATACAATAGTGGTAATTATGAGAAAATAATTTGTCTGAATAGTTTTAGCAGTGTAGGAAATATTTGTCCTCTTTGTGCAGAGTACCAATTTTTTCCAAACATGGCAATTGAAAATATGTCACGTAATGACGATGTGATTCTAATGGGAAAAATCATAGGTATTGCAATTTTGGTAATGCACACAACAATGAAATATGTACTAGAAATCAAAGAAGGAAATGCAGAACAGGACAGAGCTATAGTAAGATTTGTTTTATTTGAATGTTCTATTGCTATGAAGTTATGTTCCATCATTTTTCTTTTCTTTCCAGCATAATACCCAAATTTCATTGAAATAAAAAACAAGTTACATATGTGTAGGTTCGCATATCCCAATGTTTGGGGGAAAATATTATTATTCATTTGTTGTACGATTTTCATGTATTGTTTTACAAATGTTACATATGTACCTAGCTCAAATACATGACAAACTTGTTTTGACATGTGTTTCAATTCAAAAATATTTGCAACAAAGTCTTTTCCCATTGATCTTGCTAAAAAATATAGTTAAAAAACAAGAAAGAGTGTTTTGAACTTCACAATCGAAATTCATATGTGCATTGAACACAACTAAGAAAACTTATAGTCTAAGAAACATTCCTTCCTTGCCAAGTGGAAAATACATGGTATGTTATATCATATTATTTAAATAGACATATATAAAGAACAAGAAATAAAAAAAAAAGACAATTGATTTCATGTTACTAAACGTTTGTTTTCTATATCAATTTTACAATATTTTCAAGGATACTTGAGAGCGTTTAGTGTATATACAAATCTGTTCAAGATTGTATGTGCCATATGCAGTGCTCCAATTACATCTCCTAGAATCATGAACAAAACTATACTTTATTGCAGCATTTACAAGCAAGACTCTCATTTTCTTTATTTTCATCACTTAAATTGTATCATACATGCAAATGACATAACTAAAATATAGTGTATTCTAAGGGGCATTGAATTGGAAAGTGTATTACCTGCACAATGACAATTTTCCTATGACCAATACTATAGAGACAAAACAAATGTTATTTAAATAATGATCAAATTCAAGACACATGGCACATTTACAATAAACCCTCAAAATGTAGTTGTACATATACAATGACAAGTTTTTTTGTTTACATTGTTAAGAAATTTGGTAATGGCACAATACTCTCTTATTTTGTTGCCAAGCATTCTAACATTGCCTCAAAGTTTCTGATTTAGGAATTTTTTTTTATGCTTATTTTTTGTCGAACAACTCTTTTGTTTTACTCGATATTTTGGATATGAATTCACATTATGAACTAATATATTATACTCACGGGAACAAGATTAGCAATGTAATCATCACAACAAGCAATACAATTTTTTCTACCAATGCAAATGCTAGTATGACATTATAGAGAAATGTAATCCAATTAACTATTTTTGTTCAGGCTCCATGTTTTGTACTATGCTATGTCTTTTTTTCTTTCTTAAAGTTTCATTTCTTACATTATTTTCTTGATTTATCAAATTTTCAAGTTCTATAACTAATCAAGCGATATTACAAGTTCGTTACATTGCAATTTTTTATGGCATTACTTTACAATCATGATTTTCTTTGTTTACAGTGTCGACCAATCCAGTATTTTTCTATTTAAATAACTATTCCATACAAGATTTTAAAAAATATCTAAAAAAGTCGTTGTCATACAAAGAAGATATGAATTTTTGAACAAAATAACCAATAGTTAGATATAACATATAAAACATATTGCACTTATACATATATCTGTTCTAGAATAGTTTGATATGTTTTTTTTGCTTTAAGTCTGTCAAGAATATTATAATACGTAGCCTTTAGAATATGTTGAATTTATTCGCTCATGTTGTACTATGAGTTATCCAAATCAATATTTGTCATTGGTTCAGCAAATAGAAAAAATTGGTAATGATTTCTTTACTAATTAACCATTGTTACTAGACATTAACACTTCTACTAATTATGTTTCCAGAATTGATAATTGATTCATCTATTCATGTTTTGCAAAATCTCTTCTAACAAAGTTATTATCGCATCTAGTCCATCTTTGAGATGCCTAAGAATTTGTTGAAGTTGTAGTATTTTATCCATTAACATTAAATATATTTGCTAAGCATTAAGATATATTGGCTCCCTATATTTACCTCCTCCTCTGTGCTCCTACCATTTTTTCTTTAGGCCATTTCTTCGTTGTTAGTAACAATTGCAAAAGCCAATAGACAAATTATAAATAAAAACATTAAAACACTTAATAGTTTTATAACAACAGAGAAAGTCGATTTCCTATAACTTACTAACAAGTGTAGAAGAAAATGAACATTGAAAATTTTCTTTTACAGGAAGAAAGTTAATATATAATGCGTCAAAGGAAATAAGTCATTTAAATAATGAATTGACATCTAAGGTCTAAAATTACATTTAACTACTATCAATTTTAATCATATCCACTAACCAATAATCGTCATCAATGTGGATATCACTCATTTGCTTGATCTTTAATTGGAAAAGATTGTTGTGAAATATGTTACTTTAAATTATATATGTTTTACTAAAATTCTAATTTGACATGTTCCAATTGACACAATTACGTTTCATGATTAATTTGTCTTACACTCTTTAGAAATCAATATTGAGATACTATTTTATTAATATCGTAAACCAAATTTGATTTTCATTAACTACATCTTTTTCTCTAATAAATAAAAGGTTTTTCCATAATTATTCACTAAACTAACATGTATTTATAACATTTATTGTGTAGACTTGCCTTGTCATTGACCATATTTTAATTTGTAAAAGTAATTTTGGAATCACTTTACCGTATTCACTCTTACCATTAGCTTAGAACTTTTATGCAATCACAATATGCACTCACGCATTTGTTTTGAGAAAAAAATATATAAAAGCCTTTAGTGCAAAATGCAAGGGTTTGTAGAATCAAAGCTTGAAATCTTCCACTGCATAATTGAATTCCTTTGTACTTCTGCACATCTTCCTAATTAAAGAACCATAACCATAAGTAAAGCTAAGGAAACCAAGCTTCTTGTGCACAATGAACTTTATCAGCACTTCTGCACATGTGCATAATTTCAGAAAAATAACCATGCCCAATGATCCAAACATTGATGTGGTTACAGGTTCTTTGCATTCCAGAAAATTTCAACCTTCACTCAAATGACTAGGGATATTCAGAAATTAGGTAATTTGCATTATTTATAACTAAAATATTGTGAATAACAAATATGGATTACTCAATACTAAAATGCCAGCTATAAAATAATTACCTTTAATTAAACAACTACCAATAATATCATATATGTGCACCACTTTCCTTGGCCTTATTACAAAAATGAGGCTCCATTTCATAGATAGGGGTGTTTGAAAGCTTCTTTTGCACAATGGAATTTCTTTGCACTTCTACACATATGCCTAATTTGAAAATTATTGCCATAAACAAAGCTTGTGGTCGAAGATGCAAAAATTGATGTGTTTGATAAGAAAGTGATACCTCTATATTATGAAAATTAATCCAAAGTGCTCTTGCAGAAAAAGTGAATATAGAGATACAAATTATTTATGACTAAAATATTAGTGACAATACCATAAATGTCTAGAGCTTGCTTAGGTGTTATTGCGAACAACATATATGCATTATTTAATAATAAAACATTAGAAATAAAGTACTTTAGTGCGAAGTGCATAGATCTACACAATGAAAGCTTCGTCTACACAATGGAATTCCTCTACACTTCCGGACATGTGCATAATTTGAAATATGAATATGTGCATTATTTACATTTAAAATATTATCAATAATATAAATATTAATTATGCATTTTTAATATTAAAATGTTACTTATAGTTATAGAGTATACCCATCAACATAGTAGTTCCTCTCATAAGATTTTTCCCCCACATTTCTTTCAATTGGAAGAGAGATTGGTGATGGAATAAGTGCAAAGTTTCGCACAATGAAAGCTTCCTCCACACAATGGACCTCCTTTGCACTTGAGCACGTGTTCCTACTTTGAAACAGATGCACAAATAGGAACATATGCATTATTTATAATTAAAATAATATCAATAATATAAGAATAAAAAATCTTGTTGCAAATGGAAAATATGGATTGTGTTTCAATATTAAAATATTAGTAAAAATCCACAAAATGAACCTTGTCTTCACTTCCGAACATCTTCCCAATTTCAAGAATACAACCATAAACAAAGATTTTGCTCAATGAAATGTGGTTTTCTACATAAATTTATTTGTAGACTGCACAACCTTTATTCAATTAACTATTGATATCTATAAAAGATCGAGATCTCTAAAGGAGTTTTCAAGAAAAAAATAAATACAAAGATACATATTATGTGTAACTAAAATATTTCCAAAAAAAATTGCAATAAAAACCTTTAGTGCCATGTGCAAAGATCCACGCAAAGAAATCCTTATATGGGTATGCAGAGGGAACTTTAATTAGTTTAACTATGAACAAATTTTGAATTAATATTATTATGTTTCATTGTATGTATCTTTTACAATGTGTAGGTCATAGTATGTATGAGAGAACAGGGGTGCACAAAGAACTTTATTTGTTGGGAATGAAATTATTGTTAAAAGATTTCCGTACAATATAATAATTGATGAAGAATGAGTATGATGTTCCCTATTTATGATGCATAATATACCAATGTTGCAAGCATTTGTAAGCGAAACAAGATAACAATATATGCCACAAAAAAGGAAAATTATGTTATGCATGTGTGGGGCTTATGCAGAGAAAAAGTGTAAGTGTAAAATGAGGGAAGTGTGGAGGAATATTTTAATTGTAATGTGTACTCAATGGCTAACTGAAAGGCATTGTTAAGTAGAAAAGTATCTATCTGCAGAAGTGCCTAGGGCTTTCACTGTGTAGAAAGGACTGGGGCTCCTTTTCATAGATGTGAGTGCTTAATAAACTAGTTTTTTAGTAGAATGATGTGAGGTAATTCATTGCAAATAGAAAATATGAATTATGTTTAAATACTAAAATATTAGCAATGAAATCCTTCAATGCAAAGTGTCGAGACCCACACAATGAAGGCTTGAAAGCTTCCATTGTACAATGGATCAATTAAATAGAAATAGTATGCATTATTAACAACTAAAATATTAGCAATGTAAGCCTTCAATATTGAGTGCGAAGATCTGCACAATGAAATCCTGTCATCTTCCTTTGCACAATGAACTTTCTTCGCAAAAGTGAATAGAGGTTTCATTGTGAAAAAAAATGTATGCAAATAAAATCAGTTAAATAATGGTAGAGCAAGGGATTATGCTTCATCACAACTATTAGCATTCGTAGTCTTTACTTGTTATAATTATTATAATTAACGAATATGTATACATTGGAATTAAAGCCAACTACCTTTTAAATTAAGATAATTATTCAAAGGACCTTTTTTCAAACACAATTATTTAAAGGGTATTTACTTATCTGTTGGGTAGGGAGCATACTCCAATGTAATTTATGTTTATGGACATTTTCTTATAAATTTGTAATTTTCTTTACAATATTTTTGCATAATCTAAAAATGTGTCTTCCCCATAGATCTTAGAATTAAATTGTGATGTGCAAGTTAAACTTGTGTTAAGATAATAGTTTATCACTTTAGTTTATTTCCTTCAAATTGTGATATGAAGGACTAACCCGCGACCTAGATACCTACTACTTCGATAAGGTTTTTTAAAAATGTCTAGATTAATGTTTGAATAGCCTAGCACATATAGAGTGATACTTTTGGATAGAACATGCAAATAATCTATTTATTTAGAGAGTGAAACAAAGACATCATTTCCTCTTGCATGCAATAATAAAAAAACAAAACATTTTTGAAAATCTATAAACAACTCCCAAGATGGAATCATTGCCTCATTGAGATCTTGTTAATCCCAAGACAAAATTAGTGCCTAAATCTTCCCATGGCTTCTCTAATAAATCTAGAGGTGTATAGAAACTTGTATTTTGGCTTCTTCCTTTTGCAAGAAAACATAATATTCAACCAAAATTTTCACATATTTGCTAATACATGGGAAAAGTATCTTTCAATCAAAGCTCTAGACTTGTTATTATTGAAATGACCACTCAAACCTCCATTATTTCTCCTCTAATGAATTTATCTCTCTCAAGGAGCCTCTTAGTATGAAAAACTAATGAGCCTTCAATACGAATCATTCTTGAATTACAAAATATATTATGGATTTTTACCCTCATTCCATAGTTCTTTGCATGATTTCCAAATCTATGTGAAATCTACATCATCCTCATATAAGATATTTTTATTATTTAAACACACAACCTCTAAATATATTATATTTAATAACAATACTCTTTTGTTTAATGCATCAACAACTTTTTTATACTTTGATGATCTATGCTTCAAAATAAGTGAGTAACTCTATAAGAATTTCACCCATTTCATATGTCTTTGATTCAATTTACCTTGACCATTGATAAAGTGCTTGATGATTAGTATATAACACACGATCCTTACATTATAGATAGTGTCTCCACTTCACAAGTGCTTGAGTTATAAATAGAAATATTTATCACAATTTTTTTTTCTTTTAACTCCATTTAAGTTCTCATTAAAGAAATCAATAAGCTTATCTTCTTGTCTGAATATTTCTCTAATTGTCCATCCACGTGCATCATAAGATACCTAGAAACCATTGTTGAAGTCTAGTAATGTTAATATTGATTGTTCAATAACCTTCTTCTTCGAGATATTAAAATTATTTTCTAATATTATTGTCGACTAAAAGCTTCCATTCTTTCTTCGATGGAGGTGGTGTTAAGTGTCATAGTATCATTAGGGAGCATGATTAACATGCCAAACATGGGAATGAAGCATGAGTTAACATCCCTAGGAACAATAAACATGCTCTCCACCTGTCACCAATTAGTCCTTGAATGGAACCCTTTCTTCTCACAGGTTTGGGATCACCTACCCTGGTCCCATCAGTTTAAATGTGAGCAGATAGTCACATACGTCATGGAGGATGACATTCTCTTTGCCATAAGGTGTCATCCCTTAGAAGCTAAAATTGTTAGGATTTCTCATGGTGGGTTGGTTGTGGGTAGAGGAGATCATAACACACAACCTAAAAATTTAATTCATGAGAGTGCGATTTACAGGTGTCTTGTATTTGTTAAAGAGTGTGCGCAGTTGTACACCTGTTCCTACATGGATCTCACACACTCTAGTTTTTTCTCTCAATGACTCAATCCTCTCACGTCCATGCCCCATTATAAATGCATGGGAAACTTCTTAGGGTGGAAACATAGTTATGCCATCTGTATTGTTGAGGAGGGTTTCAAGCCATCTTTTTGTTCATGGATTGATCTGAATTGGATCCCTAAATATTTCCATGACTGTTTCAAATTATGTCAGGCCTAAAAATCTTATGAATGATGAGCTTATCAGAAATGACCTCTGGACAATGGCAATTTGTGGCCAACATGGAACAACGAGGACCCTCAGTCAAAGCACGCTAACCATTGGCCCATGGAGACTGTGCATGGATGTAAATTGTAAATTGAAAGCCCAAATCCAAAAACAGAGCCAGTTGTTGATATGCGATTAGCGGTATCGCAGGGAAAAACTCTCAATGAAGGAAAGCCCCGAGCGCTCAGTCATGAGGAAAATAGGAAACTGTGTAGAAACCATCAGAAGGCGAGTCCCGCACCTAAAACCAGCAGGATATTGCATGCATGTCGAGTGGTAAGCGAGATTGGCCAAGTTCAGTGCGATGCCACATACAGGGTGACAGGCGTCCAGCAGATGTGAGAGAAAACCACTTACATCACGTGAGTAACGGTTGAGAAACTTACCCGCATGATATGGATGGAGACTGTAGGATCTTGAGGCCCCAAATCAACGACGAAGAAGCAATCCGATGGATGATCGAATTCGACAGGGAAATAGGTTGAGGCGAATAAGATTTGAGATCTATCATGAATGATGAGTTGGTAGAGGGAACATTTTCGCGGCTGATATTGCACCGATGGAAATAACGATCGTTCAAAGAAAATTGACGCTCAGTTCTCAAGGAAACAGGCAACCACCTCTCTGTGAAGCGTTACAGTGATGATGACGCAGAGCAGGGGAATTCCAATGGACAGAGGTAGGAGATCCAGAGAGCCAAGAAGCAGAAACGAACATTCAGGGAGAGGATTGGCTTTAAGGCATGAACAAACAGAGAAAGAAGGGAGGAGAAGAAGTAGTAAAAGAGAGCAAGGAGAGAGAGAAGTAGAAATTGCAGAGAACAGAGAAGTTGAGCTGACCTGTAGAGCAAAGGCAACATCAAGAAGATAGAGACAGAGAGAATCCGAGAGTCTGTGAACTCCAAAGAAGGCTTGAGAGGTTCAAGCAACTCCTCTGTGTAGACCTGTCAGGTATTGAGTACCAAATTAGACTCATACCATTGAGACCAGTCGACATTGAGATCCAGTAAGGGGAGTCTGTGTACTCTAGAGACTTGGGGGATCCAGGTACAATCCTAATGATCATTCTTTGTTAAGTGAGACTCAAATTGAGCTCCTTATTGTAAAATCTCTACTTTAAGACATAATAGAAAAGGCCACCACTAAAGCCTAGACCAGGAGATGTAGCCCAGGAGGATTGGGTGAACGCCTTATTAAATTTGTTGTGTTTTATATTTGCTTACTGTGTTTCTCTTACTGTTCCAAGTGCCTGTGTATTTCTCAATCTTATCGATATGTTGCTTAAAATAACGTAGGAACACCCCAACACATGGGTCTATAATACCTTCATTAATTAACTGATATCATTCACGAGTGATTTTAGATCAAGTGGTATTAGAGCTTCTAGGTTGTTTAAGGTTAGACAAGCTCGTGTTGGATTTTGTTGTTGAATGCTAACTTGATCAAAGCTTAAATTAGGAGAAGGAGAGTTGGTTGAAACTAATCTGGAAATTGGAAGAGTCTATTCCAAGAAGAAAATGTTAGAAGAAAATCCCTTCGAATCAGATCCCCAATTCATGGATAGTTTTATGACCTTGAAGTCAATGGTGGAAGAAATGTATAGGGACTTTAGGAAACATAAAGATGAAGACTCATTAGGCTCCAACCAAGACAAAGGAGTAGAAGAGTCTCTCCTCCATGACCACTCTAAAGGCAAAGGGAAAGAAGAAAAATTTCTCACACCTCCTAATAGCCCTGAAAGTAAAAAGAAGACATCTCTGATTAAATTAGATGTTAAATTTGATTTACCAATATATGATGGAGAGTTGAATACAGAGAAGCTTGATAATTGAATCAAACAAATTGATGTTTATTGCAGAGTGCAAAGTATTGACTCAGACAAGAGTAACATTCAGTTGGCTAGCCTATGCCTCGAAGGCACTGCCTTGGTATGGTAGGATGGTAGGACACAAGCTGACATGAAGAAACATGGTAAGATTCTTTTTGTTTGGAGTGGATTTGTTTCTGCAATAAAAAAGCAGTTCTATCCACTAGCTTACATGCAGCAAGCCATGATGAGCTGGCAAACTCTTCGCCAATTGAAAGGGAAAAGTGTACAAGATTACACCTAAGAATTTAGGAAAAGAGCTTTGATTCTAGGAATTTCATTAGACTAACCTGAGACTCTGTTGAAGTATATAGGTGGTCTACACAGCTACATGAGGCACACCATCCTCATGTTTAATCCCACTAGTATAGATGAGGTATCTGTTCAAGCTACACATCTAGAAGCTAGAGGAAAGAATGGGAACTCAGAAGTTCAGGGATCATCCAAGCGCATTGCAAGCAAGAATAAGGAGAAAAAAAAACAAATGGAAAGAGAGGAAGGCCAACACTGTATAGAAAAGTAAGTCTTCATGCACTCACTATAAGAAGGATGGGAATGATGATGAGCACTGTTGGATTCTGCATTTGGAGCTGAGACCTAAGAAGTTCGAGAGCAAGAAGAAGAAGACTGTTGCAGCTGTTCAGAAAGATTTGGGGTCGGACTCGAGAGATGAAACAACCATTGCAGCCACAGGTATAAAAAGTAAAAAGCTAAAGCCAATAAAGTATGGACCTTTCAAGATACTTGAGAAAATTGGTGAGAATGTTTTTTCCCTTGATTTACTAGCTTACATGCACATTTACTCAGTCGTTAATGCAGACAGCTTGAGACTATTTGAACCTTCATTAATTGAAGATCCCAAAGAGTAGAGTCAATTGCCTTCTATTGATGATATGCTACCTGAATATCTCAATGAATTGTAGGAAGATACGGTTTTAGACAAGAAGGTGAGGATGATGTGCATGGGAGATCTTGAGTACCTTAGGATTGGACTCAAGGGTTCAAAGCCAAGCAGCATAAAATGGATAGAGATTGGACAAGTGAGACAACTATACCCTCACTTAGTCAATGCTTAAAAACGAACTTTTGGTGGTCCAAAAGCTTTTTTCAATGGGAAGGCTGTGATCTGAATTGGATCCTTAAACATTTCCATGACTGTTTCAAATTATGTCAGGCCTAAAAATATTATTAATGACGAGCTTATAAAAAATGTCCTCTGGAATATGGCAATTTGTGCCTAGCACGGAACAACAAGGACCCTTGTTCAAAGTGCGCTAACCGTTGGCCCATGGAGACTGCACATGGACGCGAATTCGTAATTGGAAGCCTAGATCCAAAAACAGAGGCAGTTTCTGATACGTGATTAGCTAAGGGAAAAAATCTTAGTGAAGGAAAGCCTCGAGTGCTCGGTCACGAGCAAAACAGGAAACCGTGGAGAAACCTTCAGAAGATGGGTCCCGCACCCAAAACCGGCATGATATCGAGTGCACGTCAAGTGGTAAGAGGGTTTGGCTGAGTTCAGCATGATGCCACACATCTGGTGGCATGCGTCTAGCAGATGTGAGAGAAAACCACTTACATCACGTGAGTAATGGTTGAGAAACTTACCCGCACGATATGGCTGGAGACCATAGGATCTTGAGGCCCCATATCAATGGTGGAGAAGCAATTTGATGGATGACCGAATTCGACAGGGAAATAGGTTGAGGCGAATAAGATTTGAGATCTGGCATGATCGATCAGTTGGCAGAGGGAACTGTTTCACGGGTGATCTTGGAGCAACAGAAATAATGACTATTCAAAGAGAATTGACACTCAGTTTGTAAGGAAATAGGTGGCCACCTCTCTGTGAAGCATTACAATGATGATGATGTAGAGTAGGGGAATTCTAGCGGACATAGGTAGGAGATCCACAGAGCCAAGAAGCGGAAACAAACAATCAAGGAGAAAATTGGCTTTAAGCCACGAACAAATAGAGAAAGTAGGGAGGAGAAGAAGTAGTAAAAGAAAGCAAAGAGAGGGAGAAGAAGAAATTGCAGAGAACAGAGAAGTCGAGCTGACCTGCAGAGCAAAGGCAGCATCAAGCAGACAGAGACATAGAGAGTCCGAGAGTCTGTGAACTCCAAAGAAGGCTTGAGAGGTTCAAGCAACTCCTCTGTGTAGACCTGTCAGGTATTGAGTACCAAATTGGACTCATACCACTGAGATTAGTCGAGGTTGAGATTCAGTAAGGGGAGTCTGTGTACTCTAGATACTTGGGGGATCCAAGTACAATCCTACTGATCATTCTCTGTTAATTGAGACTCAAATTGAGCTCCTTATTGTAAAATCTCTACTTGAAGACACAATAGAAAAGGCCACCACTGAAGGCTGGACCAGGAGACATAGCCTAGGAGGATTGGGTGAACTCCTTATTAAATTTGTTGTGTTTTGTATTTTCTTACTGTGTTTCTCTTACTGTTCCAAGTGCCTGTGTATTTCGCAATCTTATCGATTCGTTTCTTAAAATAACATAGGCACACCCCAACACATGGGTTTGTAATACCTTCATTAATTAACTGAGATCATTCATGAGTGATTTCAGATCATGAATGCGTTGCTTGGTCTCTTCTAGGCTTGTGAGAGTTTTCTTCTTTGCTATTATATTTCCTATTGTTACTATTGCTCACATTTTAAGCAATCAACCTTCTGATACCTTCTCTGTATTTTTGTGAGTTTATGCAAGGGTCAACGTTTTTTTTTTCTCTTTCTCCATAATACAGGGACTGGTCCTTCTTTTGAACTAGCGGTAGTTTTACTCACCTCATCATCTCAATTCTCTAATTATACTAGAATTTCTTTCAATTTTCCATATACCTTTTCCATTTGGTTTTGATGATTTCAACTATTCCTTCATTTTTCTAGTAGGCTCAAGGTCTCTCGCCTCCCTTTGTCTTCATCTCTCAAAAATTGCAATATATTCACAAATTATATTATACTAGGAGTTAGCATTGGTACTATTATTAAATTGTTGTGGAATTTCCTTATGTCTCTCCCCTCAACCAAATACACTCACCTTTTTCCTTCACATAATGGATGTCATCCTCCTTGATTAGGTGTTTACTCCACACTTAATAATATTTCTCCCTATCTACTTGCCTCTGGCCTAATTCTATTTGTTCCATCACCCCATTACCTATGTAATCATGGCTCCTTAATAGAGAATTCCCATTCATCGTGGTGGTGCATCTAGTTCATTTTCCTCTCATCGGTGGTGCTTTTTTTATTGGAGTTAGTGGTGAACCTCTTTGACTTAGTTCGTCTTGAAGTAAGGAATGAAATTATCCATCTAGACGTAAAGGGGTTCAGTGACCATATATATTTTTCTAATTATGAGATTAGAGGCAACAAATTCAAGTGGGTTCCTAATCTAGGGAAATTCAAGAAGCGTAGGCATCACTTTCTGCATTCTCTCTCTCCACATCAATAGATGGAAACAACGCTCTGTATGGTTATTCATGAGAAGTAGGTAGACAACTAAAAATTGTTTGCTAGTTAGGATGACGTTAAGAAAATTCTTCAGGATATTCGCTACAATTTGTATGAAATCGTGGCCTGACTAACAAGAGTGGAGTGGTTTGTGGTATCCAACTTGGGTAATGAGTTTGATGAGCTCCATGAAGCATGAATAGTTATTAACACCCCCGCTAGGAATTTTCCTCAAGTAAACTCATCTCCCCTCTCTTTAAACATCATTTCTAACTAATGGTCTTCAATGGTTAATTCACTTGTCTTTGTAGCTGAGTATTCCATGGTTATTCTCTAGTCTTTATAGTGTGTTTTCAGTATGGCACTTATTGTTTTGTCTTGTTCTCTTCATAGTAATATGGATGTCTTTCGAATATATTCGGTTGGTTGGAATAAAATTAGTAGGCTTGTTTTATTGCCCCCTTGTCTCAATATCATCTTCCTTAATTTTTGTAAACGTATTAGGGTATCAATGAACAAGTATGTCAAGCATGTAAGGGTCACTCTATCTTTGTGATAGTCAAATTCTTGTATTTTGGACTTCACTAGTAGTGTTGGTGTCATTTTGGTTTCCCCTGGTTGAAGAGATGATCTCCTTGGATGTTTTGATTTTAAGTATGATCAACTATCAATGTAAAAATATTTATTATTAATTTAAATCTATCAAACAAAGCTTACAATTTTTTTATTTTTTTTAAATCCCTTCCTCATGCACCCAATCAATGGTGCACATATGCCACTAAAATTTCAAATAAACTTCTTATAGAAAAATTCTTAATTCATGGAAACTTCTAATGTCAAAAGTTCTTCTAGGAACATGAATTTTAAATACAATCATTACCTTTCTTGGGTCCTTCTTCAAACCTTATTCAAAAACCATGTATACCAACTCTTATGGCGTAAAGTTACATTTCTTCAAATTAATTAGCGGATGGTCCTCTTTCAATCCCTCTAATACTGATTACAAATGCCTCAAATACTCATCTTTTGTCCTACTAAAAATCAGAATATCATCGAGGTATACAACCTAAAATTTACCTAAAAATGGTTCTAATAACTCATTATTAACCTTTTGTCGATGTGACAATATTTTTCCTAACTCAATTTTGGGGCCTACTTGAATTGTTGTTCCAAGCTCTCTTGTGTCATCACGTTATTTGATTTTTTATTCTTATGTTTTCTCTAAATGTCACATCCTCCTCAACCAATGTTTTCTAAGTGTCATCACCTTACCTTTATTTGACTTAAGAACTAGCCTTATCACCATGCAACATACACAAAAGAAAACAAGAGAAAAGGAAAAAACTTTTAAAAGCAAGAGCACACTTCAAGATGATGAAGAGTTGCTCTCTTAATGAGCGCACTCCTTCGGGTTGAACAACTGTGCCCTCCTTGGATAACATTCCTTCATGCTAAACCAATTCTCCCTCACTTGAGCACACTCCTTCAACACAAAGACTTGTGTCATTTCAAAACTGATGCATGCACTTTCTTCTTACATGTGGGAGCACTCCTTGAAAATAGGATCCCGCTTCACTTATCCTAACTAACTCATTCACTCATTGACAAGTGGTGAGCATGCACGGAAGGTATTTTCATGTAATATTCTTATAAATAACTCAGTTAATCATTATTTCACATAATAATTCTCATCTAGGTTGGGCGCACATCTTTGGATCAAGGACCTCTTTGTCAATCTACATTCCAAGTCATTTTTGCATTGTCAATTCCATTGATTTCCTTTGATGTTTTTGTTGTTGATACTGCTTTCCTTGATGATATTTCACTTCTTTTCAGCTTCTTTACTAGTGTTTCAGTTCATTCTTACCTCTACAAGTGTCAAATTATTGTCATAGGCTATGACTCTTCATATATTGTAGCTTTTCATATTCTAGTTATGATTGTGATAGAATATATAAGAGCTTGTAAATATTTCCCTTTTGAATTTCTATCATTCTATATTGCTATTGAACTTTTCCTTGAACCATTCCAAGATAGAACACACTTCTAGAAGAAAATACTTTGCTATCTCAGAAAACTACTCCCAGAAAGACAAGTTTGCCTCAAGAGCACACTCCTTTGTCACGAATAATTGCGCTCTCCTTGAATGCATGAGTGTGACGTAAAGGCTAGAGTGTTTTCACCTTTGTCTCTTCAACGTAAACCCTCGTTCCCTCCTTTTCCTCATGAGTGCATGAGAATTCCTTTTGTTGGCTTGATGGGCCCTGACCCAGGTTTAGTGTTAAGTAGCCAAGCAAATCCCTACACTACTGGCCCTTTCGGCATTAATCCGCGGAGCGTGGACTGAAGTCTCACCCGAAGATGTATGGGGGGATGTAGGAACTAGGTTTCCACACTTTGAAATGGTTATGATGTTGGTTACTTTCCTTAACCTTCCTACGTGCAGATCGATAAGCCCTTTCGAGCTTATCAAAGTAATTTTCTTATTCATCCTTGAAGCCCCTGTGAAAGTCTTCGATCGTTATCCGCGGAACCTAAATAGATAAATCAGGCACTACGTGCCCCTGTAATTACTCTTACTTCTATATCTACCTAGATTCACTTAAGTATTGGTAACTTTAACATGGATTTATGGTTATCTTCACGTAAACATATATCTCTACTTGTGGTCATATAAAATAGAGAAACATATAGATTTGCGCATCAGAGTAGCATTAAAACATAAACCGAGTAGTCAACATAACATAATCACATGCAATGAATAAAAGTAAAATACACAGGTAATTTCATAATACTCCTCTTTATTATTGATTCAAATATCCAGTACAGACTCTGACTACCCTACGCACACAGCTGTAAGGGTTCGCGCACTCAGTTGCAGACTTCTACCCTAGGCCTTGTTTGGTCAATTTAGTGTGATCTAAATTTCTATTTATATTGTCAACCCGGGGTTCGTAGACTGATGAAGTGAGGTGTACTATATGTACTTAGATAACCATTTTCTTAAGTTTTTGTCGTTTTAAGCTTTTTAGTTTGTTTTTGGATTTTATTCTTTTCTTAATGTGTGGTGATGAAAGTGAAGTGTGAAGTGTGTGGACTGTGAATGGTTATGATTTCTATGCTTTGAAAAATGCTCAAAAGAAAGCTTTACAATAACTGAAATGAAACCAATCAAAAAGCGAACTAATGGCAATGGCCCAGTATCCTTGCTGCTGAAAATGAAAAGAAAGCAAAAACTTGGAAAACAACTCAAACTAAAGTAAAGCAGCTAACTCACACTACTTGAGCTTTTTGGATCCTATGCCCTTGGCTCAATCTACCTTGGGGAAGTAATCATGAGCATAACAAGCAATATGATATTTAACTGTTAAAGAAAATAAATTGCATAAGGAAACTAATCACACTACTTGGATTCTTCAAATATTTTACCCCTTACCTCAATCTACCTTGGGGAAGTAATTATGAACATAACAAGCAATATGATAACTAAATATAAAAAGAAATTAATCACACTACTTAGATTCATTTAGTTCTTTACCATTCAGTTCAATCTACTTTATGGAAAACAACTATGAGTAAGTAATATGACACTTAAATCACACCACTGTTAGTGATCTTCTGATCTCCTACTGATATAGTCATTGACCAAAGAAATAAATCATAAAATTATTAAGTAGTATGACATCTAATTTAGCAGAAAAAGAAATAAACAAATAACAATTTGAAAAGGACAATGCTGAATGTACATTGCAGAAAATAAAGGTTAGCAGGCAGGACAAGATGATCACATATGCCAAAAGTTATTAAAGAAAATACAAGATTGCCCGGGCTACCTAAAAGGACCTGCAAAAAACACTGATCAGTTTATAAAGACAAAGATATAAACAACAGAAATTATAAAGAAAAACATCTTATGTACAAACTAATGACAAAATAAAAGCATAAAGAAACTAAACAAATACTTTACAGGGCTTCAGTATGCAGGGGCCCTTTTCCACTTCAGCCACTCAAATGATCACAAAACTATCTTCAGAAAAGTCTACTCATGTATTCAAATCAGCAACATGTAAAACAGTGGGGTGGTATAACCAACAGCGTGCGGAAATTACACAATAGTTCAGAAATTCTATGCATCCAAAGTCTCTTTACAACATTTGAAAACATGTTATTTATAATGTAAAAGTCCTACAGCTAACTAATCAACTACTGAGGCTATTAACTGCATGCTATGGACACGTAGATCTCATGAGCCGAGATCTAGTTAACTCTCGTTATGCTTCTTAATCCTGGAGTGGTGGGCTGTTAGATTCGTTGTTCAAAAACGATCCTCAGGTGCGCTGGAGCCTCCGTGAGCTGGGAACTAGGCCACGTATCATTCACGTGCCTTTACTAGTAACGTGCCACCGATGGACCCTTCGGTTGGTCACGTCTTTGACTTAGGTTGACCGCGGCTTCAAAATGATGATTTGGCCAGTTCAAAGGGACACGATCCATGTGCATGCCATCTGGAGCTTGCCCATATAAACCGTTCCTTCAGAAGACACCTGGATCACAGCCTTTAACAAAATGGCTACGGAATCCTATGCGGGCTACAGAAACCCATGCTGGCTACGGAAATTGACAAGTTTCCACAGCTGCATGAACAAAAGACTAAACCAAACAACAGACATCAGTATACTTAGAAAACCATATAAACAGTCCTTTTTAAACTATAATGCAATGATTCAACCACTGGATGAGTGAAGTGAGTGGAGTATGAGGGTAAGGGTGTGTAGGAGGTGCAGGGTTGAGGCTCACATCCCCCATGTGAGGTGTTTTATGTCTCATGCAACCAATGTGTGATTTCCCTTTAATCTAATGCTCCGAGGGCTCTGAAAGGACATCTAGTCCTCTTTTCTTTTTCTTGATGCCATTACATCATCATCTTGGTTTTTAACCAGACATAAACTTGAGTTTTAGGGCCTGCTTAGCTTCTTGATCTCTTTTTTGTCTTTTTTCTTTCTGCCACAGTCCTAAATGGAGCATGGTATTGTCATGGACCATTTTGTCCACTTTACCTTGCTCTTTGAGTGTTTCATTTTCTTGTATTATGTGCCTATTTAGGACTTCCAGTTCAAACACCTTGTTTTAGAGACTGAACCTGGGCATCAAGTGGCAAAGAAGTGCTAGGCCCTGCAGCTGATTGCTCTAGAGATTCCAGGTAATTGTACACCTCCTGTTGGTTAGGATCCATGTCACGTGATTTTCTTTGTTTGAACTCAAAATCTTGTGGAGGAGGACTGCCTGCTCCTTCTTGCCGAAAAGGACTTTCCTCTCGTGGAGGGCTTATGTCAAGGCTTGGTTGTTCTGGTGATTTCTCAAGTATTTCTTCACTTAAGTCAATAATGTGGGACTGATGTCCCTTTGTTTTCTTCCATTTCCCTTTTAACCGGGAGCGTCTTCTCAAGGATGAACTCACAACTATCTTCTCCGCACTTTGTTTCCCTTTCTGCTATTTCTTAGCCAAGGCAACAGCTTTGAGATCCTCTAGCCTTTCTGATAAAGGATGGTAGTCCTCTTCCAATGATTTTTCAGGTGATGGAGAGATTTCTTGAGTGATTAATTTGCCCTTCTCCTTCTTTTGTTTCTTGTTCTTGGGATGGTCTTCTTCCTCTTTATGGGCAGTCTCTTCAATTTCTTTAAGAGGGGAGTCTTGAGCTGTAGCATTTTTATCCCTCCTCCTACTTTTTCTTGGGATTTTTGATGGACTAATTCCAGAGGCTTCAGCTGGCTCTTGGAAGTAGTTCTTTATTAGAAATTGATCCCAAGTATCCTTGGATTTCTTTAACTGCTCCTCAATCAGAATTCTTATGAGCCCATGGTGATAGAGATGGGGCTCAATGTTTCCCACGTGCTTTTGAACTGTGATGCTCATTTTCTTTAAACTTGCTAACAGAAAATGTGGTAAATTGATAACATGTCCATCCATAAAATTCATCATTAACCTCACATGGTACATGTACATGGAGCCAAAACGGCCTTCACATGTAATAAATTTTTGTATAACCAACAACAAACCAGACCATTCTTCTTTCAATACATTGACAGGGATACCTCGGGTGAAAACTGTGGTATCCATACCTTGATTGCGCAGCATCATTCTCCAGACTTGGTCATCTACGCTCCTATTTTTGAACCATCTTTCTCTGTATAGAGGTAGGCCTGTAGCTGCTGCAATTGTGGCCTCGGTCATCGCAAACTTTAAGTTTCCCACCTCTGCTGTCTGTTCGTTAAAGGACCTTGCAAAGGTCTTAGTTACTTCCTTATTATACCCTTTGAATTTTTGAATAGACCGGAGCCATTTGGCTTTCTTTAACAACTCCTTGACTTGGGGATAACCTTCCAAGTACTTTGATCCTTCTGGCCCGGCTCTCAGCAGTTTTCCCATTCTCGGCCTTAAATTCACTGAGGGTTTTTATCTACGTATGAGGGTTAAGGAAGAGTAGCTCTGTGACAGAGTTTTTTTAGGAGAAACTAAAGTAGCTGTAATCGGGGTTTAGAACGGCTGCAGTGGCTGTAGTCATAGCATCAAGCAAAGCGTATTGACTGCAGTTGGAAACAGAGGGAATGCTCGGATCACAGGAAGAATAACAAGTGAGCAGGGGTGACCGTGATCGAACTTATGGAATGAACATGAGTGTATGCGGAGATTGTTATGGCATGAGTGGAGTAACGACTTGATTTTCCTGAGTTTTAAGTGACTGCATGTGAGGTTTACACGTCTCAAGTAGACGGTTGTGGTAATTATGGCTTGTAAGAGCCATAATACAATAGGTCACGTCTAGGAGTACGAGTCATAAATAAAAGTAGAGTCATTTTTGAGTTTGAACTCGGGTAATCATAAGACCGTTAAGGTGAGTGAATGCAAGGTGTATGGGATGGTATTACGGAATAGGAATGGTAGTGGGTGGTTAATTAAATCATTACACATAGAAGAACTGATTATGGGTTAATAACTATACATAATGATGACTTGAAGTGCTGTTTGATAGAGAGTTTTGATCATACCTTTGGACACTTGTCATTCTTTGCTTAAAATTTGTAACCAGTTGCTTCTTCTTGATATTTTGATGATGCCCCATGTCCTTAGCTAACGTACACCTGCATTGCATGCTTTTGGCACTAACAGTTGATTTTATTTTGAAACAGAGTGATGCTAGCTGCGGAAATCGTTTCTAGCTGCGGAAACAGGTTCCAGTTGCGGAAACGATGGCCAGCTGTGGAAACTGAAATAACACCCCTTGATCTGCACAAAGATAGTTTAGAGGAAAATAGCTGAATGAAAAGTAGTCCTGAGCAGGGGACTTTATTGATGAAATGGAATGGAATGAAAATGGAGTAAGAATGGATTGAGAATGATGATGAAAATGGAATGAGATGGAATGAAGATGGAAGAAACATGAGAGGAGATTTTTTTTGGAAGATATGGAGTGTCAGGTGCCCCTGATTTTCACCCCATATTTTCTGTATAAGACTGCCAATCCATGATTGGTTTTCAGGCTTATACATTTTTTTTTTTTTTAGAAACCACAAGAAACTAAGATCAGACTGATGGGGGAGAAGGATTCTTCTCCACCAGCCTTATTGCATAATTTTCTTGAAATATTTTGACAAACTCTTCTCTGGAAAGTGGCTTATGATAAACTTTCAGTCGGTGGCCATTCACAATAAGAGGAGTCTAAGATTCATCAATGGTCTTGATTCTTACCGCTCCATTGTCAAAGACTTTATCAATCTCATATGGCCCAAGCCAATGAGTCTGAAACTTTCCTTTGAAGTCTTTAAACTTGGAATCAAACAGTAAGGCCCAATCTCCTTTTTGAAACTTTCTCTCTTTAATATATCTGTCATGCCACTTAGCTCTTTGATGTTGAACTAGATCAGTTCTTAGGATTGCATCTTGTCTGATTTCATCTAGCTCATTCAATTGCTCCATTCTGTGCTTTTGGGCTTCTGATAGATTCATCCCCAACTGAACTGCCATCTTGAAGGTCTTGAATTGAAACTCAATGGGGAACAGGACTTCTTTCCCATAAACAAGTTCATAGGGATAATTTCATGTTGTGTTCCTCCATGTAGTTCTGTAGGCCCATAAGGCTTCAGGAAGCCTTTCTTCCCAATCTCTTCTATGGAGATGAATAGTCTTGGTGATGATGCTCTCAAGAACTTTATTTGTAGATTCCACTTGACCATTTGCTTGCGGATGGTAAGGAGTAGATTTTCTATGCTTGATTTTATATTCTTCCATCAACTTCTCCATCAAGTTAGATGTAAATTGACTTCCCTGATCTGTCACAATTTCTCTTGGGACACCAAAACGAGTAAAAATATCCTCAAAAAGAAATTGAACAACTGAATTTTCAGTGGCAGAAGGCAATTCCTTGGCTTCTACCCATTTAGTGACATAATCAGTGCAAACCAATATATATTTCTTTTGTCTAGATGGTGGATTAATTGGTCCAATGAAATCTAAAGCCCATTTTCAAAGGGTTCCATGAGTACCTGTGGTTGTAATGGCATTTCATTTGAAAGAGTCGGTCTCCCAACTCTCTGGTAGCTGTCACACCTTCTCACATATTGTTTTGCATCTTTGAAGAGAGAAGGCCAATAATATCCTAAGGAGAGGATTGTATAGGCCGTCCTCTTGTCAGCAAAGTTTCCACCGCATGGTTCATCATGGCATGGCTTAAGGATGTCAGGTATTTCATCTTCCCGAACACATCTTCTGATCACACAATCTAGCCCTGTTTTAAACAATTCATTAGAAATCCATGAATAAT
>APFE030945411.1:6361-25730 GCA_000404065.3 Pinus taeda | reverse complement strand
ACGTGCCACCGCTGGACTCTTCGGTTGGCCACGTCTTTGACTTAGGTTGACCGCGGCTTCAAAATGATGATTTGGCCGGTTCAAAGGGACACGATCCATGTACATTCCATCTGGAGCTTGCCCATATAGCCCGTTCCTTCAGAAGACACCTGGAGCACAGCCTTTAACAAAATGGTTGCGGAATCCTTTGCAGGCTGCGGAAACCCGTGCTGGCTGCGGAAATTGACAAGTTTCCGCAGCTGCATGAACAAAAGACTAAACCAAACAAAAGACATCAGTATAGTTCGAAAACCATATAAACAGTACTTTTTAAACTATAATGCAATGATTCAACCACTGGATGAGTGAAGTGAGTGGAGTATGAGGGTTAAGAGGGTGTGTAGGAAGGTGCAAGGTTGAGGCTCAACAGGCCTCTACACACTCAACTACAGAGCCTTTTCCTACACCACGACTCTTTGCTCTTAGCTCTCATATACCTATTCATAAAACATAACAAGACTCAACTATCAACTAAACTATCTTAGACTCCTTTAAGACCTCCTCTTTATACAATCACATGGTCCACGGACCATGGGTAGATCTCTAAAGTCGACATGCTTTTACACAAAATAATGGCAGAAAGCCTTTATTGACTCTTGACATCTTCGTTCTCCGCGACCAAAAAATGCAAAGTCTTTACATAAAAATTTGGCTTTTAGCCACAAAACTTGGGCTTTTAACCCCAAAATTGACCCAGGGGACCCGTTCCCAACAGGACCCCAACACAAATTTGATGACTCACCCTCGAGTCACTTTGTTGGCGCAAAGATCTTGTCGCGAAGAACTCCCAGCTCCACCTATGTGACTGCAACTTCAGTGGTGCGCTATGTTGCCACTTGCTTCATCTGTTCGACCAGCTGCTACATCACTGACCCTGCATCATCTACCTGTACCCAGTGTTGTGTTCCCTGCAGACTAGCTAGTTTTCCTTTGATGGTGGCTATGAGCACTTAGGATTCATCAAGCGAAGGCCCTATTCTGGCCTTGAGGATGCTCTCTTTGTGTTGCGCTACATCCACCTGCTCCTTTATCACCCTTGCCTCCTATAGTTTTTCTAGCCTCTACGTAAGGGAAATGGTCCATGTCATCACTTTGACTTCATCATATCTCTGTTGCAGCTCGTGGGCCTCCGTTTCCAACCGTTACAAGGTGGGATCCTCCTGCAAGTTGGTAACCACTTCGAGCACCTACTTGAAGAGCGTTATGCACTCCTTCACTACGCTATCTAAAGTGGCTACTGCATTTCTAACAATGGCCTCGTACTTCTCCTTTACCTCTGGCGAAGTTGAGGGCTGGTCCCTCAATGTAAGTTCTATGATCTTAAGGTTCAGTTCCAACTAAACCTTGGCCAACTCTGATCTTTCTTGATGTACTCTGGTAGTGAGCTTCTGAATTCATTCGTCCACTAGCACATCTTCTGGAATATATAGCTCAGGGACAAACCTGCATGCCTCTGCCACTACCTTGGAAGTGTGCTCATTCTTCATGGTGATAGCCTGAAAGAGCTCGATGGAAAAAGTCTTCTTAGAAAACATTTTGGCATTGTTCACCTCCTGCTCATTGATGACATTCAATGCTCGTAGTTCTCAAGTCTGAAGTTCTGCAATCATACCATCATGCAGGGTGTGAAGGGCTTCTCTTGGAAGTGCAGCCAAGTCTAGGTTGACCTTCTAGAGGCCATGGACAATGGCCTGATCATCTTCTGCTTCCGTGGTTAGTGCTCCATCGGGCAACGCGATAAAATAGGGGTCCAATGGGCAAACCATTTCTACTACTTCAACTGTCCCAGGCACTGAGCTAGTTGACGCCACACTACTATGACCCACACTGGTCTCCACTTGTGATGCCTGGATATGTAGCTCATGTAGACCCATCTGAATGGCGCACAAGGCTTGCTTTTGTTACTGCTCAAGCTACTATAGCAATTCCATGGTGGCATCCCTCACCATATCACCAATGTCATTCAGATCACCTTTCGTCAAGGTGATCGGATCGAGGGAAGTCTTGCTAGCCTTGGACTTCTTCTATGGCCCTACCTTCTCTCATTCCCTATTACGCTTAATCCGGAATAGAGTAGTCTCCAGGTCCGCTCCTCCCTACCGTGTCTGCTAGTCCTCCTCCTCTTCTATTTCTGGGGAAGGTGACTTCTAACTCCTATCAGAGTCATGCTCCTCTTCTTCCTTTGCCTATTTTTTGGCAGCATGCTCTACCCTGGCTTTGTCCTCAGCCTCCTTCTTCCTCTTTTCTGCTAGTTGTTCCATCTTCCGTCTGGCCTCTTCTTTCTTTCGTTGCACTGTGGACTTGCTAGACCCAGCTGTCAAGTCCGAAGTGGTGCACCAATCTACCAGCTAGCAGTCAAGGACCATTGTGATTGCATCGTCTATGACTAGGTATGGAAGGTCATACCACTTCTATTCAAGATCCTTACACGCATGCAACAAGACCTGGTGGAAGTCTGCCTTGAACTCCACATACTTTGCTAGTTGATCATAAACATCGGCAACAACCATAGTTTATGGTTGATGGCCATTAGGATATTCATCTCCATCAAGATCCTAAAGACCTTGTTGTCCTTGACCCTTTGGGGGTCCTTCTTAGCCCAGAGTGAAGCGAAATTCGACGCTTTTGGTAGGTCTTGCACAACCTGAGGAAACTGACTATCCTCAGGTAACTCCCACACGACCAGTAGTATGGATAGCAGCAACCATGCGTAGTGAAACATATTTCTTTGATCTTGCACCTCTATGCAGTTAGAAAGAAACTCACTACAAAGGTAGTGTACCTAGTTGAACTATACACCCTCTGCACACTGGGCTGCTAAAGACACTACCCACTTTATCCTTATCCACTCCTTTTACCCACTTTCTTGGCTCCAGCGTGGTCACACCAGAGTCTTTGTAGAAGACATGGTGCAAGAGTTGATCTATGGTTAAGAGGGGAAAGCACTCCGTATAAGCCAAATCCCAATCCTCCAATTTTAACAGGGGGACATGCCTTAGGCGTAGTCGTTCAAAGGCAATTTTGTTTGGCATCAAGGGTGTATGTAGTGCAACCTTGTTTTCTTCAATGTCCTTTGGAACCTTTATCTTTCCTGTATGTAGGGGAATGTATTCGCGTAGTTTAGCGATAGGGTCAGACCCTCAATTTCAAAATACTCTACCCTCATGCTAATTTATTCTTCATCCATAGGGATCTCCTCAACATCCTATTTAGTTTCAAGGTCAATTAGCTTTCCCTTCTCCTGCACAGTGGGCTTTTCCTTCTACGGGTGTCTTATGGGTGATGCATGCACTGACTGTGGTGCCTTCTACTTATATTTCTTTGATTTTGGACCCACTTGGGTCAGTGTAGGCCTCGGCTTAGGCATCCTTGGTGATATAGGCACTTCTTCTAGTACTTCGATGCTCCCAACCTCTGGCGTAGCTTCCTCAACTGCCATTGCTACTTCTGGGGAAATTCCCTCAGTTGCCATTGCTTCTCCTGCACTCACGTTTTTTGCGGGTGCCAACATAATACTGGATAACAACTCCTACATCTCTTTTGGCAACCTCTCAAACACCGAACTCACTATCAAAGCTTTAAATCTCTCACGGTTCATGCACACCTCAGAGATGAATACCTCAAATCTTAAAATTCCAAGTGTTTTTTGCTAGGCAGCAACCTGTAATTTATAGGCATTTTAAAATTCAAATCCGACCATTGCCCCCAAAATTTGTTCATAAATGCTAGATCGGTAGCAGATTTTCACAGATATTTCCCTTAAATTTCGATTTAAATGCCACCCCCCGCTTCATTTAGCCATTTTCCCACTGTCAAGTCATGAATAGTGACCGTAATGGTCACTTTCCGATTGCCCTATGTGGTCCATTCTTGGATAGCACAACTCCCTCTGCATTTCTGCTAACACTGTTAAATTCTGTCATTCTGCGTAGTTCGCCAATCACGTAGCTCCCCAACCCAGGCAGTGTAGTTTATAGTCCCGCGCCTCCTTTCAGTTGCCTAGAGTGCTAAGACTATGCTTCCACCATGTTGTCATCTAGCTGGATCACCAGTGTATGGCTTCAATCGGCTGTCATTCACCTTCCTTGGGAATGGTTCCCCATTCAAATTTACCAACTGAACTGTTGCACCATTTTACACGAAAAATTGTCACCATGAATTTCTGTAATCAATATGAGTCTATCACCACTCATACATACCTCCTTTGCAAGTCTTAAACCTCAGCTCTGCATATCAAGCTTTGAAAATGAGAGAAAGTCCTTAAAAATCTCGAAAACTCTGGTTTCACACTTTCTCTTAGCCTTACCTGTGGTGCCGCAATCACTGGTCATGTCCCATGCACACTTGACCACGTTGTATCTGCATATATGGGTGCAAACCCCTGTAAAAGTGAAAAGGCGCGATTTTATTCTTGCGAACTCACTTTGAGTCAATTCTGGAAGCTTCTAGAGGGAATCTTGCACTGGCAAGTTCGCTCCTTGAGGGTGCATGCATCCCATTCCTTAAGGAGCTAACCCCTTGATGTAAGGAGCTTATTCCCTTAAAGAAGGACTCTATCCCTTCAATGGTGGACCTGTAACCTCCTTCCCTTACACTATAAAATGAAGCCTTGGGCTGGTTACTTGGGAGGTTGAAAGTTGAATATTTTTTAGGGTAAATGCTGCTGGAACTTAGTCTTCCTAATTGAGCTTTTGAGAGGAAAGATCACATACCTTTTGATCTCATTTGGGAGAGAGTGAGCTTTTCAAAGTAGAGGAGATTCCTGCCTGGACCCTGGGAAGAGCTTGTACAGCATCAAGGCACCAAGGTTGTAAAGTTCTTCTTTCTCAAAGTTAATACAATCAAGTTTATTTTTCTGAATGAGCTGTGTTTAATGGTTTATTTCATAGACTCCTTGATCACTATGATGAGCATGATTTATTATATTAGCTATGAAGGTGTTCTTTGATGTGTGCTTGTTTGTGTTTGCAGGTTATTAAAAGGATACTCTTTGAAGCTGTTGGAGCAAGGCTGCCACAAACTAGCGTTGGACTTAAGGTAGGGTCTATAACACACCTCTTAGTTTTTATTAATGAATCAAAATATGTTTAGAGAAAAGTAGATTTTCTTATCCTGCTCGTTGCTAGATATCAATTGATACGAGGGAGATCGGTCTTGTCTACAAGAACAATTTATCCGCTTAACAAATTAGCGACTCCACTGGGGACGGGATTTGATTGTTTAATTTTCCTTGATCTTTGATTTAAGAAACTTGCTTTTTTGTTTCTGTTTTTACTTGATGTGTGTGGGAATGGGTATTTTGTCAGTTCTGGATTGATTTTTTATTTTTTAGAAATTTTCATGAGGACTGTACGTTCTGCTTAAGTTACAGTGCAGACTTGACCGCACTGTTACTTTACTGCACAGAGTGGTACCGCACCTGGTTTCACTGGGGGCCTACGGACCCTATCAAAATTTTTGAAAATCTTGAAATATTTTCATCCAGTTTAGTTTAGATCTTTTTTGTTACTTTTATCCTCTACCCAGATCTAAATATATCCTGGTAAAAGTCTCTCATAAGCGAGTTCCATTGGTATTGTGTTTTGAATGAATTTCTAGAAGTTTTTGCATGCTTGGTTTGGTCTTCACTCAGTCTTTATAGTGACTTGAAGCTTAGAAGCCTAAGAGACCTTAGATCACCCTGGAATCTTTTGTCTTCTTGATAAGTCTGACTAGTTAGTGAGATCTTCCTTTGGTGAGAAATCAATTTTGTTTCTCTTTGGAAAACTTTGAATGAACTTGGTCAGGTTGTGAATTTCATTTGTTATAAAAAAACATAGCTGGATGCTTTTAGCTGATTTGTCTTGCTCAACGAGTTAATCCTTAGTTTTCTAAATAACTAAGGGAAAACATCCTAAAAAAAAAACATTTGAATCTTTTATTTCGATTAGTTTTAAGAAGTTAGATCTCAAGCTTAGATTTTTCATAGTTTTGAGTGTGTTGTCTTGAAATTTTAGTTTCTCTTTTGAAAAATTGTTTTTCTAGTTTTGACTGTTGAAACGAAAAGGGATTTATTTCATGAGCATAATTAGTAGCTTTGTTTGAGTGTTTTGAAAAAGACAAAAACAAAAAAAAAAATTTCTTTTCGTTTTTATGTTAAAGGAAATTTTTGTTTTCAAGAATTGCATTCTCAACTGTTCCTTTAGCTAGAGATTCATTGAAAAGGAAAAGAATTGATCATCTTAGGTGGATTTTTTAGCGTTTTGGAGTCAAGTCTTCACACCACAAAGTTTCATCTCCATACCTTTTGACTTAAGAAACAACCAATAAAATTAACGCTCAATTAAAATTCATCTAGCAATCTTTTTATTTCTAGGGATCTTATTCACCAACATAGCTTAGGCTAGTATCTTGGATTAGGGAGTAATTAACTCTCCAAGATAGTTAAAACAAACAAGTAGTCAATCTTGCAGTAGGAAGAAAATCCAATTGTTACATCTATGCTCTGGGAAAGCTCCTCTTAAAGGAGAAGCACGAGATCATATCTAAACTAGTGAGGTAATCAATCCTTCCTCATTGGGAACGATAGAAGATATTCACGTATTAAAAATGGTAAACCTCGGATTGACCATTGTCGAGGAGCCTCGGGTCACTTGTTGGTAAAAATTGGATTATGTCAAGGAGCCTTCAAGGGGATTGAGCTTGTTACTCTGCCCTTGCGTGCGTATCGGATCGTAGACTGTTCCCTGAGGTATATTTGTGTCCATTGGTAACCTTAGTGGCTATAATATTTAGGATTCTTTCTAAGGTGACGGTGGAGGGAAGATCCCACTGTACCTGGAACAGACATTGACTAGACTCACTTGGACTCTCTTGGGGGTTATCTTCACTCGATATGGTTTTGTGGAGAAACTTGTGCTAGTCTGTTTCATTAAGCAGGTTGTCGGGGTAACTGTTCCAACCACCATTCTGTATTGAATTCTGCGAGGTTGGATTTCATCACCAACTAGTGTTTTGAATACGGAAGAATACTATTTGTGTGTGGTTTGAACTCTTAGATTGTTAGGTGTGTGATTCAATTGTTTGGTTCTTTAGAGACTTTATGTGGTTTTCTTGATATTTTTCTTTGTTTTCGTGTGAAGTAATTAATTAATTAATCGTGGTTGAATTACTGAGACAATCCCGTAGACTTCGGGGGAAACCTACCGAATATACGCCAAGTCAGCTTGAAGGGCTAAAAGCTCTTGTCACACCTAGTGAAAGTAGAGTTGGGTCACCAGAGGCTGGAGAATCATCTTTGGTTATTCATCCTGATTATCACGTTCCAGCAACAGAGTATATTTCTGAACCGCTTTCTGTTTCCGAGCTTACTGATAGTTTTTCTGCTACTGGTGAAATCGTTGAGGAACCTGAAATTTCTGAACCTGAAACTGAACCTGCTGCTACTCCATCCTCAGGATTTGCTTCTCCAGTTTTTAGTGCTCCTGGTTCACCCAGGGTAGGAAGTATCATTACCCAGAATCTTCCGATGGGACTTATTTCTGTTAAAGAACTTATTATTCCGGACGAGGATATAACTCCCCTTGAAAATCAACCAACTATAGAACTTAGGGAGCGTGAATCTATTTTTTATAGTCCTTTTCGAAGTGATGCTTGGTACGTATATTTGAAAAACTTTTTAGAAAATCCAGGTCTCCCTGCTTCACCACCTTGTATTCCTTTTCATCCAACGCCCAAAGGTTATTATCCTCCTTCGAATATGTTAAACCATTCGTCCATGTTTTCCCAAAATCCGGAAAATTTTTTATATGGCAGTCCTTCTGTTCCATCTAGGTATCAGTCAGTTTTTGGTACTTTTTCAAGAGCGTCTCCTCAACCCATCCAACGTGGGGTATCAACTGGTCATAACGGAACTCCACCGTTGAGTGTAGAATAAATTCTTATGATGTCTGGTGCTATTCCAAATCCGCAACCTCAAGGTAGTCAGAATCCGCCTGGGGGGCAACCTCAAGGTAATCCATTCTCGCCTGGGGGGCAACCTCAGGGCAATCAAATACCGCCTGGGGGGAAACCTTAGGGCAGTCAAATACCACCTGGGGGGCAAACTCAAGTCAGTCAAATACCGCCTAGGGGGCAACCTCAAGGTCAATACATACCTCAGGGTCAATACATGCCTCAAGGTCAACCCCAAACTCAATATATGCCTCAAGGTCAACCTCAGACTCAGTATGTGCCTCAATGTCAACCCCAGTATCAATATATACCTCAAGGTCAACCCCAGTATCAGTACCTGCCTCAAGGTTATCAACCTCAAGCTCAGTACCAATCTCAAGGTTTCCAATCACCTTCTGGTCAATCTTTTGTTCAAGGAACTAGAAATTATCAGTCCTACACTCAACCTGGTTATGGTCCTCAATATGCTCAACCTGTTATGGGCCCTTACCCCAGAATGAATATGGTGTGGGATCCATCTCAAACCCAACAGATTTTGCAACCCAATGTGCAGTTGTCATCTCAACCTAGACAACCCATGGTTTCTGGTTCAACCCAGCAACCCATCCACTCTACTATCCAAACCTCTACACCTAGTGTATTTCATCAGCCTGGGCCTAGTTCACTTCGAACTCTGCCTCAATCGACTGCTGCAACTACTACAGCTTCTGTTCAATCTACCCCACCTACTTCTAGAGTATCGACAACTCCAGTTTCTACTATTCCTGTATCAACTCCTCAGACCTTTGTACCCCAGTCTGGACCTACAATACAAACTTCGGTTCAAATGCCTGTAGGACAACCTGGTCCAAGTACGGTTGTCACAAGTCAACCTCAATTTACTTATCAACTGTACCAGGGATAGTATCAATATGGTCCTGCTGTGCAAACCCCAGTTTATCAGTATCAACCGTACCGTGGGTATACATATCAACAACCGCAACCTCAACCACCCCAGTTTGGTCCGGTTAATCCTGGTTTTCTAGGAGGATATAATATTCCGAATGCAAATCCAATTCCAGGTTATCCTGGGTATCCTCCTCCTGGAGCTGGTCTTGTGTCCCAAAGTTTTCGAGATCCTAACCGTCAGTTACCGTTCATCGCAACTTTGAATTTACCCGACTTGTCACACCTTATGAACGATCCAATTAATTGTCTTCCGTACTGGCGGCCAATGTCTAATAAGTTGCCCATTGATGTTCCCAAGTTTGAAGGAAAACCTGGAGAGGATCTGTCAAACCATGTGATGACCTATCACCTCTGGTGTGCATCAAATTCCATTATAGATGATTCAATTCGTTTAAGACTTTTTCAACGCACTTTGATTGGTCTCGTGTCTAAGTGGTACATTGAGTTGCCACGAATCTCTTTTTATAATTTTAGTCAGTTAGCTACTTCGTTCTTAACTCATTTTCAGTTTCCTGTCAGATATGACAATGGCACAGAATTATTAACTTCATTAAAATAGTCAACGTCTACATATATTTTAGACCATATTCATGAATGGTGACGTTGACGATGTTTAGTGAAATTTTATATCCCGGATCAAATTTTGGCAGAATGGTTTGTTAAATCCTTATTACCAAAAATCACTGAGGATGTGGCTAAGGTAGGAGTCGTTACTGAGGAGCAAGTAATTGCGCAAGCTCAGTACCTTGACTTAGTTTATACGCAATCGGGTACTTTACACGAAAAAATCCCCGATCTTCCCAAGCCAAATCAAATAACTGCAACTCCTTCAGGGTCTCATGCCACTGATGGTATGATTGGTACAGTTAATACCAAAAGTAAGAATAAATCTGCAAATAATTCTTCTCCTATTATAACTTTACCAGATTCCCCGATAGGAGAAGCTTTTGCCGAAGTTCTTGCCGATATTCATGTTGTAGAATCTTCTACGGCCAAATCCAAATCCGCCGGTAAAAAGAAAGGGAAGAAGAAAAATAAACAAAACGCAAAAGAGAAACCAAAAAAAACTAAATCTACTGACAAGAAACGTAAACCTCGCTATCCTTGTCTCATCTGTGACGAGGAGCACTTTACAAGAGATTGTCCACATCGAGCTGAGGTTTCAAAAATCATCAAAGGTTCTCAAACGCCTGTTGTCTTGAAGGATCATTTTCCCACTCAAGATAGTAAGATGATAGGTTCTTCCTCAAATGCCTCAGAAGAACCAATTATGATGATGTCCCATGTCAGGATTGCGACGTGATCGCAAGATTATGGAAGTAAGAATCCTGTTGGTGGTAAGGAACTAGAATCTTCTAGTTCAAACCCATTAACTTCAACTCTTCTTGGTTCCGATCCACTACAGATCGAGAAACCTAATCTAGACTTAGTAATCAAACCACCTGCTAAAGGTATACTTCGGAAGTCAGATTTCAATCCACATGTGAGAGCTGCTCAGAACTATAACATTGTTGAAGATTTAGCTATATCTCCTTCAGCAATGTCGACTTTGGAGGTGCTGCAATCATGTCCAGTACAGTGTAAATTGCTTTTGTCTGCTATAGGAGCCATTGATGTCAAGGATTCGAACCTCATAATGTTAGATTTAGAAAATAGTACACCTCGCTTACCTCATCAAATGGCTTTCCAGATCCCAATGTTAGTCAAAAACAGGCCTTGCTTTCGGACTGTGATTGATGAGGGAGCCTCAACGTGTATTATGTTGATTTCGTGTTGGAAATCTCTTGGTTCTCCGACACTTAACCAATCCCCAACGATTTTGAAGGCTTTTGACGGTCGAGGGTTTCATCCTTATGGCATTCTGTAGGATTTACCTATAGGGGTAGAAGGTAAAACTATTAATCTAGATGTGGAGGTGGTTGATGCCCCTCTAGATTACAACCTTCTCTTGGGTCGCAGTTGGTCTTACGCAATGACTAATGTTGTTTCATCGATATTTTGGCTCATAAAATTCCCATATAATGGAAAGATCATTACAATAGATCATTTGACTTACTTTTCATCTGACCCAGCCTCTTCTGAGAGTATTCAACATGTCGGTAAAACAACTATCCCTTACAAGGATGTTGGAGTGGGATTAGTCAAAGATTCTGGTTTACTAGGAACTTTTTCCTTTCCTTTTCCAAACGTATCGCCTCCTTTTGCAACCATTCATATGATTTCATCAGACATTGTTGTTCTTGATGATCCTTGGATCGTTCCTTCCGATTCCGAGGTGGACTCATTTGGTGATGCTATTCCCTTAAGTCCATTTGAAGTTGCATATCAGGTGGTACAGTCATTTTCCGACTCTAGTTCAACCGAAATCGATCCAATGAATGTGGTCCATGAGGAATCACTTTCAATCTCAAACTTAGATTCAACAACCTTTTCTGAAACTGTCCATATTGATGAGTAGATTTGTGGGATTTTATCTGTTCATGATTTACCATGGGAAGATCTTCATCATCGATCTTCGTTTTTACCTGAGCTTGATCATTTTGAAAATGATTTCTCATCTATTTTTACCACTGATCATGTCAAGGAACCACATAATCCATTGAAACATCCTAATTCTGAGTTGAATTTGGGAAACATTTCTCAAACTATTCCTATTGACATTTCAATGAAGCCCAGAATTATTGAGAACATTCATATATGTGCTTCTTGTACGGATGAGGAAATCCAAACTTATAAAGCCCTATTTCAAGAATTCCACGATGTGTTTTCCTGGTCATATGAAGAAATTCCAGGAATCGATCCATCAATTGTTGTCCATGAAATCAAAACTTACCTGGATGCTAAACCCGTCCGGCAATGTTTGCAGCAGATTCACCCACGAAAAGTTGCTGTTATTAAAGCTGAAGTTGAGAAATTACTTAAAGCAGGTTTTATATATCTGATCCCTTTAACGGATTAGGTATCGAATATTTTTCCTATTAACAAAAAGCAAGGAACGATAAGAATATGTATTAATTATAGGGATAATAATCGAGCCTGTCCAAAGGACAATTATCCAACTCCCTATATCGATCAAATAATTGATGATTGTGCCGGAAATGAAATGTTCTCCTTTATGAATGGATTTTTCGGTTATAATAAAATTAACATCCTCCCTGTAGATCAACCAAAAACGGATTTCATTTGTCCATGGGGGACCTTTTCTTATTGCAAATTACCTTTTGGGTTGAAGAACGTCGGAGCAACTTTTCAAAGGGCTATGTCTTATGCATTTCACGACATCAAGCACATTGTGCATCCTTATCTCGATGATTTACCTACTCATTCATTACTTAGAGCTGATCATCTCACTCATTTACGAGCCATCTTTATGAGATGTAGACATTATCGAATTAGGTTGAATCCACATAAATGTGTTTTCTGTATAGAAACGGGTCACTTACTGGGATTTGTTGTTTCAAAAGCCGGCATTCGTGTCGATCCCTCGAAGGTTGAAGCCATTGTTAAATTACGTCCACCTTTGACTCTTCGCCAACTCCAAAGTTTGCAAGGGAAAGCAAACTTTTTACGTCGATTCATTCCTAACTACGCCGAGGTTACGAAAGGTTTTACCAGGTTATTGAAACAGAACACTCCATTCTTTTGGGATGAGATAGCTCATAAATCTTTTGATGCACTTAAACACGCATTGACCCATGCACCGTTATTGCATCCTCCCAACTACAACCAGGATTACTTTTTGTACCTTGCTGCTTCTCATTCCACCATTGGAATGGTTTTAGTTGAGGAAGATGAATTCAATGCTGAGCATGTGATTTACTATCTTAGTCAAACTTTGAATCCAACTGAGCTTAAGAATTCGCATGTGAAGAAATTGGCTCTGGCAGCTGTTCAAGTTGTCCAGCGATTTCGTCATTACATTCTACTATGCAAAACCACAGTACTTTCTGACTGTAACCCTATGACGTATATTTTGACTAAACAATTGCTAGGGGGCAAGTATTCCAAATGGATTGTTGTCCTGCAGGAATTTGACCTGGAGCTTGAAAAATCCAATTCAAAGAAGTCTTTTGTTTTTGTGGAGTTGATGTGTGACTTCCCTCGTACTGATACCGAAACTGTGGCAGAAGAATCCCTTGCGGATGAATCTTTGTTTCTTATTAGTAATCTTGATCCATGGTATGAGGATATAATTGTCTATCTCCAAACCCAATCTTTTTGGCCTGAAATTTCATGATCTCAATGAAAGAAGATCTGTTTCCAATCCCAACCATACAAAATTATTGGAGATACACTCTATCGTCGTTGGGTGGATTCTGTTTTTCGTCATTGTTTAACTCATGAGGAAGCTGAAAAGGTCCTGAATGACTATCACTCTGGAGCATGTGGTGGTCATATTTCAGGGTATGCCACAGCCCAAAAGATATTGCACGCTGGTTATTTCTGGCCATCCTTATTTAAAGATTGTATCAATGCAGTCCAAAAATGCCACAATTGCCAAATTTTTTATCGAAAGATGCATGCTCCACCTGCTCCTCTCCACCCTATAATTGTTGTTGGTCCTTTTGGAAAATGGGGTATCGATTTTATTACATGTAACCCTCACTTGGTCGGGGGGCATGCGTATATCATCCTTGCAGTAGATTATTTTACCAAGTGGGCTGAGGCGATGCCTACATTTTCGGTAGACGGAAAAATTGCTGCTATTTTCATTTTCAATCATATAATTGCTAGGTTCGGTGTTCCTCAAGTGATTATCACTGATCATGGGAACCATTTCTGAAACATCATGATGACAGAGCTAGCAGATCAACTTGGCCTGTGTCACAATAGCTCTACTCCATATTACCCACAGGCTAATGGTCTAGTTGAGGCAATCAACAAAGTTCTAGTCACCATGATCTGACGAATCATTGGTATTCATCAGTAAAATTGGCATAACATGTTATTTTCAGCGCTTTGGGCATACCGAACTTCAGTCAAAACATTAACAGGGTTCACTCCTTTTCAACTCGTTTATGGGTTGGAAGCCGTGTTACCCATTGAATGCAAAATTCCATCATTGCAAATAGCCATAGAATTACTTCCAGCAACTTCTGAAGAGGAAAAACATTTGTTGTACTTAGCTCAATTAGATGAGAATCGACATGATGTTGCTTTAGCAATCAAGACTCACGCAAAAAGGATTAAAGCTCAGTATGATCGAAATGTTACACCTCGTAATTTTTTGGAAGGGGACCTAGTTTTATTATACGATCAAGCTAACGATAAGCTAGGGGATGGAAAATTCGTACCCATGTGGCATGGTCCTTTTGTTGTTAAGCAAAAGCTAGCTAAAGGGGCCTATGAATTAGTAGATTTTGACGGTGTCTCTTTAGGTAAACCCAGAAATGGACTTTACCTGAAAAGATATTATGCTTAAAGTTTGGTGTGGAGATTCTAGTTAGAATAGATTTCTTTCTGGTTGGTGTGTTTTAGATGAGAAAGTGTGCCTAGTTTTAGAATGTGTTTTGTCATTATTCCTGCTTATCTTGGTTTTACTCTTGATATTACAGATTTCGGTGTCTTCTCAAACATACATTGGTTTTGCTAATGGTGCCTGTCATAGTACACGAATATCTCTTCCGCAGCTTGGGTTATCTATTCACCCTCTGACGAGTTAGTATCTATGCATGGGGTAAGCCTTGGTCAAACAACGAATAACATTGTAGAGTACAGTGCAGTGATTGAGTTATTATCTGAATCCATCTCATTTGGGATTCGGAGTTTGATTGTAAGGTTAGATTCTGAACTCGTTGTATTACAGCTTAACAGGGTTTTATGCCATTAAGAAATTCCAGTATTATTAAGATTATTTTTGAGAGTTTGTCTCTTGGAACGTGAATTTGACTACATTGAATATCAACATATTCCAAGATATTTAAACACATTAGCAGATGCAGTTACTTCTCAAATGATAAATAGACATTTGCAATAATCAAGACAGTAAATTTAAAAGCATCCCATAAACATGTTATACAAGATAACCAGTAATAGTGATATATCATAGCATAGAAATGTGTCAAAATATACATCGTCTTCGATCATAGGTTGAAAAACACCTTATGATCGGCAAAAATGATAGCACAAAAAGATATAAATGTCATATGAAGTCTACAAAGGTGATCATCCTATCCCTGATGATGATCACGATAAGAAACCACTGCTCGGGCTACCCTACAAAGGAACCTCCTAAAAGGTCCTGGGACCCCAATCACATAGTGCTGAAGCCTAAGAGGAATATCATCCATGCTAGTCTCTGGAATATCTACTATTAAGCGCTCTAGATGACTCTCCAATTCGGCCAAGGTCTCTGCTGATTGGTCCTGTGGGGCCAGTACCACAGCAACTGGGTGTCTTCTCTCATAGGGTGGGAGAGCGGCTAGTCATCGTGGACCTACATCTGCATTTAAAACTTTTTACTATCAATTTTTGGATGATTTAAAAACAAAAAAAATATATATATAATTTAGAAAATGTTGAAACAATTTTACTTGTATCATCCCATTGCTCTCCTGGTGGAAGATCCATGTCTAGATCACCACAAAATCCATCCCAGCATATGGAAAATACTGTATCACGAAAAGGTGGTTTCCCAACCATCGAAAATACTCAGATGAGAATCAAACAACCTCGGTGCCATCCTCAGGATGGCAGGCCATGACTGCAACCCAGCGCATAATCCTGGGATCTTGGGGAAGTCCAGCCTCAACGGTAAGTTGCTATGGAACTATCATAGGTACCCTCTCTAGGGAAAAACTCACAAATAAGTAACCATATCCAAAGTTCTTTAGTTGTCCATTCTTTGCCCTAGTTAGTTGGCCTTTCACATCGGCCAACACAGCATCGCACCAGTTGAAGATGGTGCCACGGAAGCAATCTACTACCAGGCGCATCTGGGAACCGGTAGCTAAATGCAATGTTGCGCTTCCGCACAGTGTGGTGACAGTAAATGTGATCACTTTAAGTTCAGGACGGGTGATGGTCTTCACATCTATCCGTTTGTCCACAGTTTGGACATTGCAAAACTCTAGTCGAAGACTAGTGATAGACTGGCCACCTGGCCTAGATCCGAATAGAGATAATCCTTCACCTCTCTTCGGAAAACTAATCAGAAAATAAATGTCCTCTAGCTTGATTTCGTGTCGGTGTCCTCCAATGATGAAACATTGGTCCTGCGTGCTCCACCTGTCTACCAACCATTGTAGAAAATCTACCTGTGCCCTCATGCTAGGTATGGCCCAAAATTTCAGTCGTCCGCATGCTCTTAAAGCTTGTAATGAAGGTAGATGGAGTAATGCGGCTTGATCCACATCTTCGTATTCTCTTTCTCACCAAATAAGCATCTTGTCTATCTACATTGCAAAATAGGTAGTTTAGAATTTTGCGATTTCAAAACATTTGGGAAGAAATGAGAAATTATAGGGTTTCAAAACGCGTTTCGCGGGGTCCGCACCCGCCGCGTTAGGGATAGTGCGTAGGTTCGCACTCATCCTTAAGGGAAGGTGTGGGACCCCGACTATTTTGTTTATACGAAAAAGTTGGGGTTCGCAGGGTATACATGCTACGCCTGCGCAACCACCGCGAGCAATTTTTAACCATAAGATTCCTCAAAAAATGAATTTTAAAGCCCTAAAAATGAAAATGAAATGCAAGTTAGGGACGATGTGGATTACTTGGAGAGGACGGTTCTCGATTCCAGTGATCATATTTTCCGCAATCTTCACAAGAAGTTTTCTTACCAAAAGCTCTTACTTTTTACTCCAAAGCCAAATAGTGAAAATGAACTTGTAAAAGCCCTTTTTATAAGATTTTTTGAATAAATGAATTTTTAATTTATTTATTTTTCACTTTAGAAAGGTCACTTTTGGTACATTTTTATTAATTTTTAAACAGATATGAGTAATGTTTGCAGTTTTTGTGCAAAATATTGGGTGTTAAGGGAGACTTGGTCATTTCCAACAAAAACACATAGGAGTCATCTTTAAGCTCTTTTCCGACTCGTAAAATATGAAAATATTTCCGAGTTTTTCCTTTTAGGCTCGTTAAAACGGAATTAAAAAGATGGTCCACTTACAGCTCTTTTCTGACCGTATAAACATGAAAAGATTGCCGGACTTTTGTCGTTTCGAGTTCAATATTAGTAATAAAACAACGTGTTTTCGATCGCTTTTTTACTTTTTCATATTGAAGGCACTAATTATGAAAAGTAATCCTTGATCGTAATGGTCAAGTAGTTCTCTCAAGTATTATTTTATACTCTTTCGGTCTTGGGAGACACAAATTTACGAAAAAGGACAACCATGGAGTTTTCTTAAGTTTTTCTTCTGACTCCCTAAAATTGAAAACGTCGAGTTTCTCCTATACTGGACTCGTTAAAATTTAACAGTAAAGGACCTGTTCAATTACAAACAGGAATAGATCACTCCTTCTTAGGGTTCGAATCTTAAACTAAGTTGGACTCATGTGAAGGATGAGCTTATAACCAAGAAAATGTTATCCTCCTCAAGCTTTTCAAAAATAAATAGGTACTTGCCAGAAATGGTGGGGGAAAAGAGAGAAAAATGAACCTGATTGTTGTACTTTGTCTTTTGAAAAGCAGTCAACCACTCTTCAACATGACACTTTTCATTTACCTGGGTTGGGAAATCCTTTACCTAACAGTTAGTCTTTAACCGATTTTTGAGTATTAACTTTGGGTCAATTGTAACCAAACCATCTGCAGTGTCGTTATTTGTTAAGAGGTCAGTTCAAATAAACCATTCATTTGCGAAATATGTGTCATCCATTTTGACCATCCCTGAGTTAGTCCTTGCCAAATACATTTCTTCAAAACCTGATCTATGATTTTGTGTTGTGGCCTTGCCTACAATGGATCGCTTTCTATCAACTCCAACTCATTATCCAGAAAGATGATCTAGAAATCGTTAGTACCTTGAAATCTGCATGCCTCAATAGCAGGTTTCTAGCCTTTGACGACAGGTTGCATCATTGACCTTCAATCAAAGGATTCTATGACGTGTTCGACATCGACTCATTCATTCACATTTCATGGATTGTACTGAGTACTTTGAGGGCCATTGACATTACTGGTGGTTCCTCTCACACTTGTTAACGGTTTACATCATTGACCAGTAATCAAGTGGTTTCTACCATGTTCGACTTCGACACATTCATTCACATGGATAGAATCGTACTAGTTTGGGAAGCAGAAATGAAGACCCTGGATCTAGTTTCCACCATCCAGGTTGCAAGGAATTTTGTTATTCATTATACAATGTACTATTCATAAACAGATGCCTGCACCCATACTGTATCTACATATGTCTATACTTGTGATGTATTACAAAATCACTCCTGTATCATAGCAGTTTAGATAGTTTCTAGTCAGTTTTGATCTGAGTATGGGAATGCCTACCTCAGCGATGATATGATCATATATATATATATTTTGCATTGAATTTTTTTTACAGGTTCTGACCGGGGTATCCATAGGAAGATCCTTGAAATGATAAAGCACTTCACTCTTCATAGATGATAAAACTATCCTCATCTATTACAGACTTCGCACTTTAGGGGGCAATCTGTTACACAAAAAATTGTCACCATGACTTTCTGTAATCAATATGAGTCTATCACCACTCACACATACCTCCTTTTCAAGTATTAAACCTCAGCTCTGCATATCAAGCTTTGAAAATGAGAGAAAGTCCTTAAAAATATCTAAAACTCTAGCTTCACACTTTCTCTTAGCCTTACCTGCGGTGCCGCACTCACTGGTCATGTCCCCTGCGCACCTGACCGCTCTGTATCTGCATATATGGGTGTGAACCCCTATAAAAGCGAAAAGGCATGAGTTTATTCTTGAGAACTCACTTTGAGTCAATTCTGGAAGCTTCTAGAGGGAATCTTGCGCTGGCAAGTTCGCTCCTTGAGGGTGCATGCATCCCATTCCTTAAGGAGCTAACCCCTTGATGTGAGGAGCATCCCTTTGAAGGAGGACTCTATCCCTTCAATGGTGGACCTGTAACCTCCTTCCTTTGCACTATAAAATGAAGCTTTGGGTTGGTTACTTGGGAGGTTGAAAGCTGAATATTTTTGAGGTGAAATGTTGCTAGAACTTAGTCTTCCTAATTGAGCTTTTGAGAGGAGATATTACATACCTTTTTGATCTCATTTGCAAGAGAGTGAGGCTTGTCAAAGTAGAGGAGATTCTTGTTTGGACCCTGGGAAGAGCTTGTACAACATCTCAAGGCACCAAGGTTGTAAAGTTATTCTTTCTCAAAGTTAATACAATCAAGTTTATTTTTCTCAATAAGTTGCGTTTAATGGTTTATTTCATAGACTCCTTGATCACTATGATGAACATGATTTATTATATTAGCTATGCAGGTGTTCTTTGATGTGTGCT
>APFE030945396.1:21263-32582 GCA_000404065.3 Pinus taeda | reverse complement strand
GAGTGGTTCTGCGAGTATGAGAAATATGATGGTGGTGATGTCTTCTTAGGAGATGATAGGAAGGCTAGAATCATTGGTCGCGGAAAAGTAAAGCTAAAGTTGCAAGGTGGAAGGGTTAGAACCCTTCCGGGTGTTCTGCATATCCCTGCGTTGGCCAAAAATTTGATTTATGTAAGCAAGATGGATGATGCAGGTGTAAAGACAGTGTTCGATAAGGATACCTGCAAGATGGTTCGAGGAGCACTGGTATTGATGCGGGGAGTTCAGATTAGAACTCTGTACAAGCTACAAGGTAGCACTATTGTTGACGGGTGCAATAGTTCTATGGTTCCTAAAAATGGAGCAGAAAATCTAGTGGTCTCGGGAGAGAAGACCATGCTGTGCATCAAAGGCTTGGACATATTGGAGAGAAGGGCCTTCAAATACTTCATGGTAAAGGTATGGTAGAAGGTATGAGTAATAGCTCTCTGGATTTTGATTTCTGCGAAAATTGTGTATATGGGAAGCAGAATCGGGTGAGTTTCCCCTCTGGTGGTAAGAGGACGAAACAAATATTAGAGCTTGTGCACAGTGATGTGTTTGGACCTGTGAAAGTTCATCACTGGGTAAGTCTGTGTACTATGTATCATTTATAGATAACTTCTCAAGGAATACATGGATATATTTCCTTAAGAAGAAATCTGAAGTCTTTGACAGGTTTAAAGAATTTAAGGCTCTGGTGGAAAATCAGACAGAGAAGAAGATAAAGGTACTGAGGACAGATAATGGTGGAGAATTCTGCAGCAAGGAATTTGAAGAATTTTGTAAGAAGTGTGGTATAGCACGGCAGAAGACTACTCCATATACACCTCAGCAAAATGGAGTCGCAGAAAGAATGAACAAGACGTTGATGGAAAGGGCAAGAAGCATGCTCAGTGGTGCCGGGTTAGGACAGGAATTTTGGGCAGAGGCGGTGGATACTGCATGTTACTTGGTCAAAGGTCACCTTCATCAGCGTTGGAGGATAAGACTCCACAAGAAGTATGGACTGGTAAGAAACCCTCTCTTTCACATCTGAGGGTATTTGGATGTGATGCATATGTACATGTTCCAAAGGAGAACCGAACCAAGTTGGATAGTAAATCTGAAAAGTGCATCTTTATTGGGTATAAGGATGGTTTAAAGGGTTATAAACTTTGAAACCCAGTCACACGGAAGGTTGTGTACAGCCGCGATGTGGTGTTCAAAGAGGTGAAAGATGTTATTAAACATGAAGTCCAACCAAAGGAACCTGTGAAGACAGAGTTTGAACTAAAGGAGGAAGAATCAGACTCTGTAGCAGAGGAGGAATCAGAAGATGAAGAGCCACAAACTCCGGCTGTGAGAAGATCAGCTCGAGAAAGAAGGCAGCCAGAAAGGTATAGTCCATCTGCTTTCTTTTCAAACTTTGCTTTGTCTGTTACTGATGATGATCCCAGAACTGTGAAGGAAGCAGTGGATTCAGAGGATGGAAAACTCTAGAAAGAGGCCATGGTTGATGAAATGGCATCTTTGCACAAAAATGAGGCTGGGATCTGGTGGAGTTGCCGGCTGGAAGGAAACCCATTGGCAGCAAATGGGTGTTCAAGAAGAAGACAATGCAGAAGGGAAGGTGGAGAAATACAAAGCTCGGTTGGTAGCAAAAGGTTATTCCCAGGTGCCGGGAATTGATTTTGGTGATATTTTTTTCTCCTGTTTCCAAGGTAACTTCTATTAGATTACTTTTATCTGTTGCTGCTACTTTTGATTTTGAGGTAGAACAGATGGATGTGAAGACAACATTTCTTCACGAGGATCTAGAAGAGGAGATCTACATGAAGCAACCTGAAGGCTTTGTGGTGAAGGGTAAGAAAGAACTGGTATGCAAGTTAAAGAAGTCTCTGTATTGGTTAAAACAGTCACCAAGGATGTGGTATCAGAAATTTGATACATTTATACGGGGACTTGGCTTCACCAGAAGCAAAGCAGATCATTGTGTGTATTTTAAATTAATTGTGACCGTGTTATTTATCTGGTCTTGTATGTGGATGATATGTTGCTGGTTGGAAATGACAAAGAAATTATCCAGGATTTGAATACCCAACTGTCCTCCAAATTCGACATGAAATCTTCGGGTGGCCTGCAAAAACTATATTTTGGGCATGGAAATTAAAAGAGATCGGGCAAAAGAGGGAAGCTCTGGTTAAACCAGAGGAAGTATGTCGAGACAATACTGCAGAGGTTTAATATGCAGGATAGTAAACCGGTGAAGGTTCCCATTCCTGTAGGTGTGAGGTTATCTGCTGAACAGTGTCCCAAGACACAAGAAGAGGAAGAGGACATGTCCCATGTTCCATATGCAAGTGCAGTCGGTAGCTTGATGTACGCCATGGTCTGTATTAGACCAAAAATTGCACATGCAGTGGGAGTATTGAGCAGGTTTATGTCAAAACCAGGGAAGGAGCACTGGACAACAGTGAAACGGGTTTTTAGGTATTTGCGTGGCACTAGTGATTATGGTTTGTGCTACCAAGGAAGACCAGGATTGGACAGAGTGTTGGATATTCGTGGCTTTGTTGATGCAGACTGGGCTAGAGATCTGGATCAGAGAAGATCTACAAGTGGGTATTGTTTAACCTATTTGGAGGTGCAGTCAGTTGGATGAGTAAGAAACAATCTGTAGTGGCACTATCAACTACAGAGGCAGAATACATGGCAGCCACTCATGCAAGCAAGGAAGCAGTTTGGTTGCAGAGATTGTGTTCAAGTATGGGGTTAGTACAGGGAGCTATAAGGATAGACTGTGATAGCCAAAGTGCAATTTTCTTGGCAAAGAACCCTGCTTATCATTCAAAGACAAAGCACATTGATGTTCAATATCACTTTGTGAGGATATGATAGAAGACAAAAAGGTGTTGTTGGTAAAGGTGGACACTTTGAAGAATACTGCAGATGCATTGACAAAATCTGTGAGCTCTGAGAAGTTCTCTTGGTGTAGAGAAAAAATGGGCGTTTCAAGGCTGGAAAAATTACTAAGCTCTCCTGTGGCCCCCTATGGAAAGAAAACAACAAGTGGGAGATTGTTGGGTTGTGTTATATTCTTTCCACGACTAACCTACGTAGTGAACTGGGGGGTTAGAGGGGGGGTGGAGCCCCCCCTTTGCCACGCCGATTGCGCAGCGGGGGCGACAGCCCCCCCTGTCCTGGGGGTTTGAGGGGGGTGGGTAGGCCCCCTCTACGGGGTTCGGGGCAGCGCCCCGAGAAAATTTTTTTTTGGACCCTAAATTAGGTTGGGCGAACCTACCTATGGTTTTCGGTCCACAGTTTTGGACGCGATGATTTTCGGTCCATGGTATTGGATGCTTCGGCATGTATAAATATGTATTGTAACATTGAAAGGAAAATAATGAAAAATCAAGCTGGTAGTCTCGGTTTTGAGATCCAGTGGGAAATGTCTGTGTATATGTGGTTTATGTGTTATGCTCTCGCATCTTTATTTTTCTTGTGATTTAGAATTCGTATGCAGGTAATTTCTGTGAGGGGTTAAAACCTACACATTAGCTCGAGATGAAGTGCCTCGATAGCTTGGGGAAGTTCCAATTCATTAGAATATGGATCATCAAAGATCAATGGCTTAGAAAAATCAATAGTGGAAAAATCATAATTGTGATTGAATGAATCAATGAAAAGATCACAATGACCATGATTAGAAATTTCAAGATTACAAAAAGAGGCATCCTCATGATATGAAGAACCGTAAAGAGGGGATGATGAAAAATGAGAAATTTCACCCTCTATATCTCTAGAAAGTTAAGATGAGAGATTAATATTGATGAAATACTGGCATTCCACATGTTCTGAGAATGATTGAAAGTAGTAACATCAACAGAAACATAATTTTCACAAGATCCATCAGGAATGAAATAATCATGGAAAATGTCAGGATAATGCGGAGGATGTGTAGACAGAAGGAGGTCATCCTCCACTGCATATTCTTGTTTAGACTCCCACACATTCTCATAAAAAATGATACCATAGGTTGGTTTTTCAACACCAACTCCATCCAAAATTTCATCCTTGTGAACATCAAAAGGAAGGTTCAAAATCAGTGAACATAATAACACATCACAATCTGGAGGATCATAGGGACCAACGGAGGGAGGGCGAGGCGGCAACACTTCATCACAACCATCAAACTAATAGTCCAAACCTGTGCTGAAATCTTGGGTATGTTAGGTGAGAAAATATGGTGGTAGATGAATGGATGAATTTTCAACTTCTCTCGACTCAACCTGCAGAACTAGAGTTGTTTGATGGGAAGGGGATGAAGGGTCACTTGGAACAACAACCTCATCCATCACAAATTTAGAATCTCTAACACCAAGGTATGTTGGGAGAGGTTCAAAATATTCTAACTCATGTGGATTTTCTGAAATGTGAACAAGATATTGAAACCTTCCTGTCAAGAACTTCCAATAAACTTCATCTTTGGAAATTAAAAAACAAATGCATGCAATGATTGTGAAAATGATGCAGTGATTCATTAGGTGATTTCACAATTCTAAAATTTTATTGCACAGACATTTACAATCATACACATCAAAAGCATGAAATAGTTATTTGACAAGATGTTCGAAAGAGTGTATGGAGGCATCGGTCAATGTGTGACACCATTTCCTTACGCGCCCTTCGAACATGAGAATGAACAACCTACAACCAACATCCTCGCAGTGGATGTTGTGTTCTATGCAGAAATCAATAAAATGTGTGGTATATTAAAATAAGGTTGTCTCACTCTCGCCATCGAATTTGAGAGTTGAGAAGTCATCCATGTGTGAAAATTTCTAACATGAAATTCTACTGTAGTAATTGATTTATTTCTCCTACTTTTTTCTCACAAATAAGTTGTTTACAAAACCCTTCAACAAACATTAAAATAAATTCTACTGCAGTTATCACATAATAGCATAGATAAAAATAACAGTGATATACAAGCACAAGAATCAGTTACATCAAAAGAATTATTTTTGGACAATTGTCCCCAAAAAAACCTAATGCAGGAAAATTGGTGCAGCAGATGAGGGTTTATTATTATTCTTCAACAACAATCACTTTACAAGGAATAATTTTGTAGTACATAGAGAAACCTTCACGAAAACACCTAAGATAATTTTCCTCCTCGACTAGGAGAGATTCTGACATCCCTGAGACCCCTTAGCCTCCACTACGTCACTGAGACCCCTTAGCCTCTACTGTGACACTACATCACTGAGACCCCTTAACCTCTACTGCGTCACTACGTCAGACATCTCCCTCTACTCTTTCTCTCTGAGGCCCTACGTCACCTCCTCCTTAGTACCCAATTGATGTTGAAACCCTCCTCTTCCTTCACCCTGCAACTCTCCCTCTGAAATCAAAATATTTCTACTTGAGAATCGATTTCCCTTGGGATACTAAGTATTTTCCCGGTGTGTTTCCAAATGACTCTAAAGTCTTCTCTTATGCTTTTCCTATTGATGGATCAACGAACAAGATTAAGTCTCTAATCAACGGTTAATATTAAAACAGACTTGATCCTTGTCTCTTAGAAGCTTCTCATCCATACCTTTATCAATACCCATTAATATTGGTATTTTCCTAATTTTAGACTTAGGAACCCATTAAAAATATAATTATTTTAATAGCTTCTCATCCGGGTGGAATTTCTCCAAACGATGTCTAGGTCTTGGAGACCTCATGTGTTCTAGCCCGTCCACAAAATTTCAGAGCTAGAGAACATCCAACACTAGCCAAAATCGACACTCCCTCTTAGCGAGGAATGTGCTCTAACAATACTTCCCAATAGAAGCATCAAACTAATCCACAACATTGGTACTCTGCGGTATTGATGCTCAACTTACTGCCCCTCCCCTACTACACTACTACAACCTGTACTACTATCCATGACACTGCAGCTGCCACTGCTACATCTGTACTGTAGCTCCCTTTGAATGTGTTGCATCATGCTGCCCATAGAACTTCCACTACTAACTGCTGCATTGCAACTCCTTATACTATCCGCTTCTTCTACTGAAACATATTCTTCACCATCCCCATCTTCTCCCTGAAATAAATAAACTTTGTTCTTCCTAGAGCCTTGGTGAGGATGTATGCAACTGTTCTCTTGTTGGGGTGTACCTCAAATGTATTTCCCCTCATTGGACAAAGTCTTTGATGAAGTGACACTTGATATCAATGTGCTTCGACCGATCATGAAAGATTGTATTATCAAAGAGCTTGATGCAACTCTAATTATCACACAAAATATAGGTTGCTTCCATCTTTCTCCTGAATAAATTCACAAGTGATTTCCTAAGCCATAGGGCTTCACATGAAGCTGTACTATCTGCCATATATTCAACTTCATCTGAGCTCAGAGCCACAAATTTTTGTTTCCTACTACAACAGGAGGTCATTCCTGATCCAATGTTGAAACAATACCCAGTGGTACTTTTTTGATCTACCGAACTTCCAACCCAATCTGCATTAGTGAACCCACCCAGTCTAATGTCATTGCCTTGGGTGTACATTAGTCCATGTTCGACTGTTCCTCATATATATCTCAGAACATGCTTGGCTAATGCCCAGTGTGCCCTCTTTGGTTCCACCATGAATTGTCTAAGGGTGTTGACAACATAACAAATGTTTGGCATGGTATTGACCATATACATCAGGGACCCTATGAGCTGCTCGTACAAGGTGGGATCAACTTCTTTATCTCTAGATGCATCAATATTCTTCTAGTTAGTGATCATTGGAGTAGCCATCGGTCTACATTCTTGCATTCTGAACCTTCTCAAAATCTCCATAGCATATCTCCCTTGTCCAGGGAAAATTTCACCCTTCTACTACTAAACTTCCAACCCCAAGAAATAATGCATCCGTCCCAAATCCTTCATGTTGAATTATGTGGCTAGGTTCTCCTTGCAATCTTTGATGAACCTGCATGAGCGTGTTAGAAAAATCTCATCCACATATAACACCAGGATTAGAGGCTCATGTTCACCAACAAGATAGTAGAGATTATGATCTGCGTCACTCTTGAAGAATCCCATCTTCTACAAGTAGCCATCAATTTGACTGTACCATGCTCTAAGTTCTTATTTAAGCCCATACAAGGCTTTCTTCAACTTGCATACATGATACTTCTTCTCATGTGTCTCAAATCCCTCTGGTTGTTCAATGTATACTTCTTCTTCTATCACCCCATTCAAGAATGTCATCTTGACATCCATCTGGTGAACTGCAAGAGATATCACGGATCTAATAGAAGTATACTTGGATACTGGGGTGAAGGTTTCTTCATAGTCTTTCCCTTCCTTCTAAGCATAACCCTTAGCCACAAACCTGACTTTTTGTTTTTCCACATTGCCATCTATAGCGTATTTGACTTTGTAGAGCCATCTTGAACCTACAACTGACCTATCTTGAGGCCTAGGTACCACATCCTAGACATCATTGACCATTATAGAACTGTATTCCTCCACCATAGAATCTACCCATACTTGATGCTGAACAAACTCTTGTAAACTAGAAGGTTCTCCAATCCGATCCACCAAGGCTTGGTATATGTCTCGCTATCTACTCTCCATTTTCTCATTCCAAGGCACACCAACAAAATTCTCTGCATCTTGTAGTATCTTTCGAAGTTCCCAGTTCGTTCTACCACTGGTAGTGGGTATATCTATCTTCTCCTCCTCTTCACGAGACTCCACTTGTTGTGATACCTATGGAGTTTTGCAGTTTCTGCTAGACGAAGTGGCTGGACCAATGAATCATCCTTTGACTGCTCTTCAGAAGGCATTTCTCGAGATTTCCTGAAAGCTCTCTCCTCCATGAACTTTACATCCCGTCGAATAACGATCTTCCTATTCCTTGGAAGATAAACTCTATATTCCTTAGAATTCTTGCTATATCCCATAAGGTATCCTTTCTCCATGGTCTAATCCAATTTCTTCCTATTTCCTTCGGGTACATGGCAGTATGCCAAACTCCCAAATATCCTAAAATGACTTACCTCAGGCTTCTTACCGGTGAATACACTCTCCGAAGTCTAATTCCCTATGAGGAGTCTTGTTTTGGTCATACACTTCCATGTTGCATGCTTCTGCCCATAAAAACTTGGACATATCCTAATCATACAACATCACCTTGGCTGCTTTGACAATTGTCCTATTCTTCCTTTCTACTACTCTATTCTGCTCTGGATTATAGGGGTTGTCCACTCTCTTTTGATGCCTTCCCTTGCGTAAAAATCAGTGAAGTCATTGTCAATGTATTTTCCACCATTATCTTAGCGCAATATATTTATCTTCTTTCTTGTCAGATTCTCAACTAGAGCCTTGAACTCTTTGAATCGACTAAAAACCTCATCCTTAGCTTTTAGAAAGTAGATCCAAGTCTTTCTGGAATTGTCATCAATGAAGGTGATGAAGTACTTGGCACCACTAAGAGCTCTTGTGGACATGGGTCCACAAATATCTAAGTGTATGAATCCCAGAACACTCTTAAGCCCTATTGTTGCTTCTAGAAAATCCAGCTTTGGTGTACTTTCCTAGTGTGCATCCTCTACATACATCATCTCGTTTGATACTCAACTTTGGAAACCCTGATACTATTCTCCCAAGAATGTTGAGTATGGAGCATGATTGTTTAGAGCTATTTGTTTTAGCCGGATATATACCCCAGGAAGTTTGTACACCCCTCCACGTGGGGGGGACTTGTCCCCTCGGTGAGGGTCCGGGGGCCAGCAGTCCCTCGGTGTGGGTTCGGGGGTAGCACCCCTGAAGCTAAAAACATATGTAAAACTACCTTGTAAAAGTATAGTAAATTCTAGTCAATCTGGGTCGTTCATTAGGCGAATGATCTGACGGTAGAACTTATGTTTATTTTAGGGTTTTTTGCCCTAGAAGACAACCCCTCTCTTTGTATGAGGGCATTGTATTGAGTATATGTAATATATGTGTATTCTCCGAGCGAGAAGCAGAGAGGTGAGACTGTAAGAGAAAATAGAGGATATTACAGTGGATCTGCTCTAGGTTGTGTCTCTTCTTTTTGCTAGATAATAGAAAGGAAGAACTAGCTGTTCGGGGTGGACGTAGCCCAAACTAGGTGAACCACGTATATTTGTGTCTCTCTTGTTTTATGCGTTTTCTGTGTTTATATTTCTGCAATATTTTATGTGTTCCATTGCTCAGTAATATATAATTTTCTAACAACTGGTATCAGAGCTGAAGGTCTATTTGGCTGATAAACTCGCAGGAAAGAAGGGTTCCTCATTCGAGTGGGAGCAATGGTGGAAGATGGTAAGTTTAGGGTCAAGAAATTTAACGGCCAAAATTTCTTGCTATGGAAGATGCAGATGGAAGATTATCTGTATCAGAAAGATCTATACCTACCATTGGGCGGAAAAACAAAGATGCCGACGAGTATGACAGATGAAGAATGGAACCTTCTCGATAGAAAGGCACTCAGAACAGTACAGTTGTGCCTCACAGCATCGGTTGCCTTCAACATTTCAAAGGAAACAACGACAGAGGGTTTTATTAAGGCGTTGGAGAAAGTATATGAAAAACCCTCGGCCTCAAATAATGTATTTCTTATGAAACGGTTATTTAATATGAGGATGTTGGAAGGTGGATCTGTTGTAGACCATTTAAATGATTTTAATACTGTTACAAGTCAGTTATTTTCTGTAGGGGTAAACTTTGATGATGAAGTTAGAGCTCTGTTATTCTTGTGCTCATTACCAGAAAGTTGGAATGGTTTAGTAATGGCCATTAGTAACTATGTTTCTAGACCTAGTACTTTAAAGTTTGATAATGTTGTTGGTGCTATCCTTAGCGAGGAAATGCGACGGAAAAGCTCTAGTGAGACATCGGGTAATGCTTTGAGTGTAGAGTCTAGGAGAAGAAAAATGAAAAGAGGAAAGAGCTTAGGATATTGCTGTAAATCAAGGAAAGGTAGATCCAAGTCTAGATCAGGGATAGTGTGCTGGAAATGTGGAAAGAAAGGACACTTAAAGAAAGACTATAGATCTCGGAAGGGAAAAGAAGGAGATGCACAACAAGAAAAAAATTATGAAGCAAATGTGACAGGTGAGGTGTTAGAAGATGCTTTGATTCTTTCTTTCAAAAATATTACTGATTCCTAGGTGGTAGATTCAGGGGCCTCATTCCATGCCACACCTGATAAGAAATACTTTCATGACTATGTTCAAGGAGATTTTGGAAAAGTCTGTTTAGGTGATGATAAACCCTATAAAATTGTTGGAATGGGTAAGGTTCTTGTAAAATAGCAAAATGAAAACCAATGGCTACTAAAGGAGGTAAGGCATGTTCCAGATCTAAAGAAAAATCTGATTTCAACAAGGCAGTTAGGTGATGAAGGTTGTGTAACAACTTTCACAGATAAAGCTTGGAAGGTCACCAAAGGAGCCCTGGTAATAGTAAAAGGTGAAAAGGTTGGTACATTGTATTTATGAAATGGTATTTCTAACTCTGTTAATGCTTTAACTTCCAAAGGAGTAGATGCAGCATTATGGCATCATAGGCTCGGACACATGAGTGAAAAGGGGATGAAGGTTCTTCACTCAAGGAATTTGTTGCCAGGTTTGAAGAATGTTGATTTGGACTTTTGTGAGAATTGCATTTATGGAAAACAGAAGAGAGTCAGATTTCTTAGAGTTGGGAAAGAAAAGAGGAGTGAAAAATTAGAGCTTGTGCATACATATGTATGGGGACCTACTCAGATATCATCTCTCAGTGTCTCTCATTAATATGTTACTTTTATTGATGATGCAACTAGAAAAAATTGGATTTATTGTATTAAGAACAAATTTGATGTATTTGATACTTTCAAGAAATGGAAAGCTTTGGCTGAGATTGAGACATGAAAGAAATTGAAGTGTCTCAAATCAGACAATGGAGGTGAATATTGTAGCAAAGAGTTTGATAGGTGCTGTTCAGAGCATGGAATTTGCAGAGAAAAGACAGTTCCAAGAACACCACAAGAAAATGGTGTGTCAGAAAGGATGAACAGGACAATCATGGAGCGTGCAAGGTGCATGAGATTGCATGCAGGATTGCCTTTACAGTTTTGGGCAAATGTTGTAGATACTGTTGTTTATCTAATAAACAGAGGGCCTTCAAGTTCCTTGGATGGTGCTGTTCCAGAGGAAGCATGGACAGGCAAAAAGGTAAACTACTCTATTTTAAAGCCTTTTGGTTGTGAAGCCTTTGTACATATTGATAAAGAAAATAGAACAAAGCTTGAAGCAAAGTC
>APFE030945396.1:0-14040 GCA_000404065.3 Pinus taeda | reverse complement strand
AGGATGCACCTGAGTCAATCAACCATGCCTCATGATCTACATGTGTAATTGAAGAAGCCAAGTACACATCCCCACCTTCATCTGAGGTGGTTTTCGCTCCTACAGAAGGAGCATCATCAGATCCCTTTCCTTTATCAGGAGCTTTAGATTTACAGTCGCTTTTGTAGTGCCCTTCCTTTCCACATTTCCAGCACAACACCTTTATAGGTTTTCCTGGAGATTTAGGTCTCCCACTCGATGACTTATTTTTTGTTTATGTTCTGGGACTGTCCTTGTGTAGACAAGGCATCACTATTCTAGCTGTCCATATTTTTCTGTCTCATCTCTTCCATCAACAAGGATGAGTCTATTTCATCAAACTGCAAGACATTTGCATTGCTACCTATTGCAATAACCAGACTATCCCAAGAATCTGGTAGAGAACACAATAAATTGATGCACTTATCTTCATCTGAAATTTTAATATCAACAGATGTTAACTGACTTACGATAGTATTAGATGCGTTTAGATGCTCTGTCACTGGGTCTCCATCTTTCATCCTCAGGTTATATAACTTTTTCTACAGGAATAGTTTATTCACCAGAGACTTAGATTGGTACAAAGTCCCTAACTTGTCCCACAAAGCCTTCATCGTAGCTTCCCCTGATAAATTCAAAAATACTAAATATGAGACACACAATCGTATTGTGCTCTTTGCCTTCCAATCCAATTTCTTCCATTCTTCATTGGACACTCCTGTTGGTTTAGTACCTGGATCTACCACGATCCACTGGTCTTTATCCACCAACAGATCCTCCATCTTGAGTTTCCACAACTCAAAACTCTGTCCATTAAATTTCTCGATCTCTATCTTTTCACTGCTCGTCATCTTCTTTCACCACTAGAGTCGATCTCACAGATCTCCCACTAAACAGGGTCTAACATAGGCCCGAGTGAAACCCCTCAGCAACAAAATGTCCTCTTGAAGCCAAAACAACTCTGATACCAAATGTAGGTTTTAACCCTGTACAGAAATTACCTACATACGAATTCTAAAACGCAGAAAATAAACAATGTGAGAGCATAACACATAAAACACATATGCACAGAGATTTTCCCTTGGATCCAAAAACTAGAACTACCTGCTTGATTTTTCATTATGTTCCTTTCAATGTTATAATACATATTTATACATGCCGAAGCATCCAATACCATGGACCGAAAACCATCGTGTCCAAAACCATGGACCAAAAGCCATCGCATCCAAAAACATGTTTGAAAATCATGCACAAAACCATAAGTGGGTCTGCCCAACCTAACATAGGTTCCGAAACCAAAATTTTCCGGGGCGCTGCCCCGGACCCCATAAAGTGGGGTTACTTGCACCCCTCAAACTCCCTGTGACTCCCCTTGCTACGCAATTGACGCAACGAAGGGGGGGCTCCGCCCCCCTTCTAACTCCCCCAGATAACTACATGGGCTAGTCGTGGAAAGAATATAACACAACCCAACAGGTATTTGCCTGGTATGTCTCCAAATGACTCTCAAGTCTTTTCTTATACCTTTCTTGTTGATGAATCAATGACCAAGATTAAGTCTCTAATCAACAGCTAAGATTAAAACATACTTGATCCTCGCCTCTTAGAATCTTCTCATCCATATCTTTATTTTTTTTTTCTGGGCAAATGCTAAACTAATTATATTAAGAAAATTGAAAAAATATGTACAAGAGGGCTAAGCCTCTGAGAGTGATTAAACAGCTCTCTGTCAAGTTTTTCAAAACAAAATCTGTCCTGCTCAGAATGAGGGACCTGATAGCAACATTTAAGCTGTTCAAGATAGTAATTGACGATTACATGAAAGCTATCCCCAAAAGAACATTTCCAAGCTAGAAATTTAAACATGACAGGCTTGGAATTTTGCCAAAAACAAAAGCATGTTCAAAAAGGAGCAGAGCATAGGTGCCTGCATATCTAGAAGGGTCGCTATCCGTAGACCACGTCGCCATGGGAGCTAAACACTGATAGCCACTCCCGAACAGAGCACTTGTAGCGAAAACATATCAAAAAACATAGGCATAAACCTCAGACCCGGAGTCTTAGTCCTTACCCGCCTTGCCTGGAGTGTCAGTTGAGTGTTTGGAGCCTCCCGCCTGGTCCTCTGCAGCCCGCTGCTCAGCCTCCCATTCTGCTGCTTCACGTTCCGGATTTGGCTCCCAAGTCACCTCCATGCCATCTGGGATGTCCTCAGGACGATGAATCCCAGGCGGAAGCTTTAAGTATAGAATATTACCAAAAACATGGTCCAGCTCCTTGCCTTTCCTTGGAGCTTCCATTGCCTGGGGCTTCTCCTGCGATTGCTGAGCCATTTTAGTAACCTCCATGTCCATTATGCTGCCGATTTCTTTGAGAACCTCGTTCTGCTCGTCCGAGTGAACACCAATACTCTCCTCTTCAAGCCTGCTATGAGAGGAGGGGAGGTATGAACTGTCGTCCTTGCCCCTGCTCTGAGAGGAGTTATTTGAACTGGGCTCCTTTTCCTCGGAAACCTCCTTCCCACTGTCTTCCTCCTCGTCTTCTTCAGAGAAGACAACTGTAATCAGCGCTGAGACAACGGGCCTGTTGGTTCGGTGATGGTATTTAAACTTGACCATTTGCACAGTGTTGCTAATATCATGCCCAGAATCCTCTAACTTTGGTGAGCGTGGCGAGGCAAAAGCAAGCGGGGAGACATGCCACGGGCTTTGAGCTCCCCTTCCTCCAAATTGTCCCCTCTGTCCGTAATTCCTCCCACGGCGGGACGTGGTGTGTTTCCGAGGAGCCATCTTGAATTTATGATGCTCCGTAGCCTTCAACAGCTGACCCATTGCCTTGAGCTCTTCCTTTTTCACCGCAGACGTGGGGAATTTGAGTTTTCTTGCTACTGAGAGATGCAGAATTTGGAAGGAGCGGTCCAACTGGTTAACCCCGACCACAATCTTCCCTCGATGCCCTGAGTAATTCTTCATTCCTGCACAGAGTCTGGGTTTGCGCAGAGGCCTACCCACTCTAGCACCCTCCTCCTTCCTCACCAGACAGACATTCTCGTGCAAAATTGGGTTGTAGTTCCGTGCCTGTTCAGACAGGCAATCCTTCACAAATATTCCGCGCCTGTTCATAATTCTGAAACCTTTGTTAACTCCTTGGGCCAGCAATCGGCGTAAATGGCATTGAATGCCATTCAATGCTGCCTTAATGAGCTTCATCTCACATCTCCAGCGCGTCGGCTCGCGGAGCTCTCCTCGTGGCAGGCACATGGCCTCCATCTGTCACGTTGGCACCCGCATCCGGGTAATCATCCATATCTTTATTAATACCCATTAATATTTTTATTTTTCTAAGTTTAGACTTAGGAACCCATTAAAAATATTAATTATTTTAATAAATCCTTATCCATGTGGAATTTATCCAAACAATATCTGGGTCTAGGATATCACATGTGTTCTAGCCCCTACACAAAATTTCGAAGCTAGAGCACATCTGATGCTACCCAAAATCAACACAATGATACTCGTTGACACTTGCAATATTTCGTTTATGGAAAAACATGTTGAGGTTATGATTGTGTAAGAGGTCATTAAATGAGTGCAAAAATTCAAAACAGAATTCAAGGGCTTAGCTTGTCATTTGGCCCTCCTTCTAGTGCCAAAAATGTCGATGGTTCTGGACTTGCCAAAAGTAGGAGTCCCAAAAGTGGGTGGTAATGCTATGTCTTGAATGTGAAAACCTGTAGAGTGAAGTATGATACATTTTGGTGAGATCAAGTGTGTGACCCTATGGAGATCCAAGTGTCATTCATGAAGGTTCCAACACACTAAGGGAAAAGGAAGTGCACCCCTTAGAATCCTATTATAGTACACAGTTTAAAAGGAACACACAAGCATAATGGCATCACAAGCTAAGATGCAGAATAGTCCACAAGTTAAAGTAATGAATTAGTACAACAACATGCATCCAACAAGATTCATACAAATGAAAATGAAATAGTTCATAAGCATAAGCATGAGTTAAATAAAATACATTGCAAATACAACAAGAATAGTCCTACTATATTCACAACATATGCATGAAAGTGTGTTGATTTTGATTTTATTATTATAAGTAAAAGCTCCATTCATACATACACCATTGATGGACCACTAGCCCAAATATTGGAACATTAAAGTGAAGAACACCTACTCATCCAAAGAAGTATACTCGCTCTATGCTACAGAGAATCCAAGGCTCTTCACGATACTCCCAAGCTCCTTCTAAGCCTAAGCCTATCCAAAGGATTAGCTCCCAAAATCCCTTTACATGAGTTATGAGGTTCTATTTATAACAAGAGGGGGTGACTCTTCAACTCTCTATTGTGACCTTTGGACTACCCTCATGACTCTTCAACTTCTTTACAAAACTGACTCATTACATTACATGATGACTCTTCATATTCCAATATTGACACTTGGAATTCACTTACAACATAATTACAAATAATATTACATTTTACACTTGAACCCATATAAGATAGAATAAGGTAGAGACAACTTGACACCCTAACAAGACACAACACTATGATTCTTGGGTTTGGAAGAAATCTAGCTCAACAACCTCCACTTGCTACTTATTGGTCACATATTGGTGCCAAACTTGATACTGTGTGATGATGTCCCCAAACTACATGATGGTGTTTGGCTGGAAGCGAACTCTAGCCTCCATGGCATCTAGGTACAATGTCTTGGAACCAGTTTCAAGTTCATTCTGAAGGATGAGAAACATTGTTCTAACTTGGACAAGACCACCAATGTAATTCTACATGTTCTGTCTATTCAACTCTAAATATTCCTTGGTGGCAATCTATCTCAGCTACTCCAAGTACTCTTTGATCTCCCGCTGGACTTGGTTCTTGGGTATGGGTTTGGTGAGTGAACCGACTGATAGGAACTGATGTGTTCTCATAAAGACATCCAAACTACTGAACAATCATACATATGAGGCCTGAATGCCACCAATGAATGAGGCGAAATACTTGTTGTTATGAATCAACATTCGAATTTTCACTTTCCTCAGCTTTTCCTGTGGCTTCATTTTCTTCACTAAGTCAATAGGCACCCCTTTGTATCGCATTGTCCACTCTTGCACTCAGGCAATGGAAACTTGTATATTGTTGACAATTTTAACAAAATATTTTATCTGCTGTTGTAAGGCATGCAAACAGACAACTACTTTATTTATAGTGACAAACCTCGCATAGAGCTTCTGCATGGTTTCTCCAAGTGTTGATACTTCAGTAAGTATCACTACTCTCATCTCCTCCAAGTAAACCTATTCAGAAACTGCATTATGTGCTGTTGCAGGGAGTTGTTCTACCTCTTGCCTAGTAGCCTGCAAGTTCTATACCAATTACTCATTCTCAGCCATCAAATACTGAATGTTTGATCTTATTACTCCTGCATAGGCTAAGTTGGATTCTGAAATGGCATTTGGATGCTTCCTGATGCATGAAACTATCACCCTTTCTCTAATGAATGCAAATGATGTGTGATCATTTGGAAAATACTTCCTCTCTACTTGTACAATCCTATTTTGGAACTCATCGAATGATATATTGTACATATCCATTACCGATCAAAATCCAGGGGAACAACACCCCCTTCCTCACTCGGGGGTGGATCTGCTACTAGAGGTGGTGGAGACTTAGGGATGACATGTGGTGCCCTAGGCATCATACCAACATATTCATTCTGCAGCTCCTGTTCCATATCCATGTCTATCACTTCAATCAAATGCTCAATCTATTGAGTAAGCTCCCGTTCTTGCATTTTTTCACCTCCATCCTCAAGGATTGGTTGGTTTTGTTCATGCTCTTCAACCTATATCGGTTTTATCTCTTCTGTCATTATGCCTTGCCTTTATTCTTCTTTATGCTTCCACTTCTCTTCATGTTCTCTCCTCCTCAACTCCCATTCTTCCTTTAGTTTTTGGCTTGTCTCCTACAACTTCAGTTCTTCTTCTTGTAACCTATTCTTTTCTATCTTCCTCCACTCTTCTCTCTATATCCTCTACTTCCTCTTTTATTCTACTACTAGAGCTACTTTCAAGAGAATAGGATCTGATTTCATCTTGCAACTTTTTGCTCCCTCTGGACTGTCGAAAATATTTATTTTTCCCTTGTCCTACATGATATTGTTGCCTTCTATTATTGTTTCTTCCAAAGTTGCTACCATCTGTGGAGCAGCCTGTAAAGTCCTTGCTAAATTGACCGACTCATGAAGTCTGGAGGCATTATAGAACTACCTGCATGGATCCTCCTCTGGCCAATGGAATGCTTTGCTGGTCCATGGAAAGTAAACTCTCACACAGTGATCTTTACAAATACCATGGGGATCATACGGATTAAAATCCTAAGTGCCAAATGTAAACTTCACTATCTTCTTTAGCTTGGCATCTATGACTTTCAACTTATTTATCTCGTATAATCCAATTTGTAAAGGAAGAGTGGGCCATGGTGCTTTCTTTGTCATGTGCAATTCATCTAACAACCCTGTGTCAAGATGATATGACACTTCTTTCATGAAAATCTTGTCAGTGGCATACCTCAATAAAACATATAGAGGCTTCTCTTTACCAAACATTCTAAGGAAGGTTCCACCTTGTGAGGCATACCAATCTGTGATGTCTGTTATCTCCTCCATTGCTCCTTGTGACATGTAAGGTGGATCTTCTTCAAAGATGAGCTTGTACAAAGGGATGATGAATTTGTGAATTAGCTATGCCATTACTTCTCGATAACTGTAATCCTAAAGCAACTTACAATACATATGTACGATAGTCTCTTGTGGTGTCCATGTCTAGCTCATGCTAGGGAATTGATGTTGTGCACATATCAAATCTAGTAAATATGCAGACATATAAAATCTTGATCAATCACCATCAAGAGGACTCTAAGCATGTGCTACATGGGCCTTCAACTATCGAGCCAACAAATCTGACCAGTTGAATGACTTCCCCTCGTTCACCACCTCATCCAATAAGACTGCCCACCCTTCAAGAAAGGTTTTCGTGCTCTGTTGACCATGGAACTTGTAAGCTAAGATAAACAAAAGATGGTAGGTCTTTCTGAGGGACTTTGTCTTATATACATGGGTGGGTGTTTTTTAATGGCTCTTTCATCGAGCCTTTGACAATGTATCTTCTGTTCACATAGCTATGGGTGGCATAGAAAAGTGAGTGCATGCGATCTACTAGATCAGGCAAGTGATACCTGCATTAATAGTCTTTTTCTCGAAAGGCGGAAAGATTCTATCCTTTGGCACTACTCAATGTCACCATCTTTTGATCAATGTGTGAGATAATCTAGCTAATGAAATTTGCACATGGGAAGGTTGGATACCTGCATGCAATCTTGTATAGTCAAGACTGCTGGATACTGAGATACACCTGTTAGTCCTCTAAGTCCGCCTCAAAGTCCTTTGCAAAAGAATCTTTAACCTGCTACCATGTTAGTCATGATCCCTTTTCTATAAAAGATTGAGTGTCTGCATACACTGGCAAGTCTATTAATGCTTGCTCAACTTCTTCCCCAATACCACTTTCAATGGTTTCTTTTGAAACAACTCTCTTAGGTGCCATGGTACAATAACTATTGGAGAGGTGCTCAACAACTATTGTACATGTGGGACATAAAAGACACTCATGGAAAGAAAACATTAGTCTTTAGAAAATCTACTTTCAAGGCATGTTCAAGAAGAAAATCGGGCATCTGATGGGGAGGATTACATAGTTCTCATTGAAAAGAGGGACTAGATGCCTACGGGAACTACACACTGTGCAGTCCCAACAACCAGAGTTGAAGCTTGTGGGTTGAAATTACGCAATGCCAAGTTCAACATGAGCAGAGGTCTGGGAGAGACTGCAAATTGTGCAGTATCAGTAGCCAAGATGACAGGATAGCTCCTGGAATTACACAGTGCATAGTTGGAGCCAACTTGGACTGCGCACTACAAAATTCTAGAGGCCAAGCTTATGGCTTGAGCGTTAGAATTGTGCAGTGCCCATATGGGCAAAATGAAAACTGACCAAGGAAAGTGCAAATCTACCTAAGGGAAGTGTGGGAAACGAGAAGATATGGGAGATAGTGTGAGTTTGAGTACAAATATGAGTAAGTATGAGTAAATCCATGTAAATAAAGTGTCGTAATTAATTAAATGGAAGGAAAATAAAGTATGTGAGGAGGGTCACCACAATAATGACCATTAGTGCAAAACAAGAAAACCAATGCGACACTTGTGAAAGGAAAACTAAAACTTAAAAAAACACTTCTATAGGTTAAAACAATTTGAAACTCCAACAAATATGAATATAAATAAGTGAAACAACGCTCATACAAGAAAAATGACAAAAATAAATAGAAAAAGAGGCAAAAGATGACAAAATCGCAACTCACCTGGAAAAGCAATGACGACTGCACCAAAGATTCCTTGATCTCCTTGGGAATGCTAGAGCTCCAGGATAGAGTGTGAAAATGAGTTCTAGAAGCATCTATTAAAGATATTTGAGTGAATTAGGATTTATGATGCACTTGCTTAAAATCAAGGAAACAACGATTCTTGACGGAAGTTTATAAAAGGAGGGAAAGTGCCTCCTTCGGGATACTAAATATAGATCCCTATTTCTAGGGATGATTTTTTCATTTTTAGATTTTTTCTTTTTTTGGGGAAACTTGTCATGCATACTACTAGAAAATATTGTGTAGTTCCAGGGAATCAGGTAACTTTCCGGCCCAATGCACTGTGCAGTTTCTGAGCTTAGCGAGGGATTGCATAGTTTCTAGGCTGCCTTCCATCACTGCATAGTTTCTAAGCTCAAGGCTGATTGCCAGTTAGGACTGCACAATTCCCATTATCAAGGTTACTTGTCCTCAAATGTTGCGAAGTTTCTAGAGGCAATCTGATAACTGATGTGAGACCAAGTTGGTAGATCAACTTGTGACTTACAAGGATCAACTAAGTGTGAAAACAAGCAAGCACAAGCACAAATACGAATAAAAGTCTCAGTCGAAGAATGAATACCTGAATCAATGCAAGATGAGCCTCTATGGATAAGAACGGAGGCTCCAAAATCGAAGCATAGGAAAAACCCTATGCTGTAACCGCTACAACATAACCCTAATATATCAACAATAAACAATATGAAAGAAATATAACTCACTTTTAGTGGCATCTATGATCAAATTTCATCAATAATTATCCATGAAAGGTAACCATCCACATCATAATAGTCCAAAGGGACAAGTGACTCTATTAGTGCTCCAAAGGAAGTTAGATTGAAAAGACAAGCTAAGAGAAATCCCATCTCTCTCATGTGAAATGATACAAATGAGATAATAATTTCCCTACTTATACTAGGGAAGCCAAGTGCTTTAGCTCTAATTAGGCTAAAATCACATAAAAACAATAAATCCATGATAAAACGTGGATAGGTCATCAAGATGACCCCTAATCATTAGGGGAATTTTGAGGTCTAAAATGGGCCTCCTAAGAAAAATGTACAACCAAAATAAACTTTATAAGAACCAATAAGATTCAAGATGATGATGTCAACCATGGGGGATGATTCACCATTTTTGGAGTAAAAAAGTAAAAAATTAAAAATAATAAAATAATAGAACTACTTTTTCAACTCGTATATTCAATTTATCTCACTAAGTTTTTACTCAAATTTCGAGTGGGGGTACTCATTATATGAAAAATTTAATTCCTCATCCAAGGAGTACCCATGTTGCATAATTTCGATGGACCCTGCTACACAAAAAAATGAGAAATACATGAAAAAACATTATTGAAATGATGTTTTTCATGTATTTATCATGTTCCTTGTATCAGGGTCCATTGGAAATATGCAACATGGGTACTCCTTGGATGAGGAATAAAATTCTACATCCAATGAGTGTTTCTTCATGAAATTTGAGTAAACCCATACGGAGATAAGTTGAAAATAGGAGTTGAAAAAAATAGTTTTTTTCTCTTTTTCCCTCTAACATTTGATGATGTAATCTAATATTATTTTATTATTTTCACTATTATTTTATAATTTTCTTAGGAGGCCCATTTTATACCTCAAAATTCCCCTAATTATAGACTCTATTTTCCTTAAAAAGACCACACATGTTAGTGAAAATATCTCAAAGGGTGCTTCCATCGTCAAAAGGCATGTCCCTTCATCAAAAGGTTCAATGAATGGTCTAAGAAGCATGTATCCCCATCAAAAGGTGCTCTCAAAATTCTAATTTCATCCTTCCTCAAGCCCAAGTCATGCACTAGGGTAGCATTTCAACATCTAGGAGCAATGTCTTACTTCCAGTGGGCAATTCCTAAGGTGCTAGGGGTGGAGGAATGTCTCTAGGTGCACACCAAGTCTTCATCAAGCCCAACACTCATAATTAAGTATGAAACATCCAAGGTGAAGAGGAAATCCCTCCAAATGGTGTGCAATGATCATCCATGAAGTGTATGAGAAGCATCATCAATTCCCTCCAAAGGACCATGACTATGTCTATATCATCATTAAGTACAAGCTCAAGGAATCGAGGAAAATCAACTAGCATGGACACAAGAGTCATTGAAGCACAAAACATAGACCATATTCAATGTTAAATCCATGTAAACATATCACATGAAATATCATCTTCAAACTTCACACTAACATAAGACCATATTTAGGTATGGGAGGACCATCAAATGCCTTATTATGTGTTCCCAACCTTATGGGAAGAATAGTTCCCTGACCAAGCCTTTAACTAATCTATGTGTGTGAAAAGTGATATGGACTTGGGTGTATTTCATGAAAGGTTTCATATTCTTATACATGGGTTATGAAAGACCATCATCAATAAGTGCCTTTGTGGAGGGAGTGCTTGCACTACTTGTGCTACCATCTCCTTAGCACTGCTTTTTCCACACTTAGCATTTTTCTTTTCTTGGTTTGGATTGAATAGAAAGCTTTCATTGGTTTCATTTCAATCCCATTTTTAAATGGGTAGTTCATTTATCATATGGGTTTGGATGCTTATTTAGGTCCATTTTACTTTGATAGGCATGATATGTATAGGACAAGGTGGTGGCTTCACATTAGGGGGCAAAGATCAAGTTAGCTTGGTTTTTAATCATTATTTATCCCTTGCCAATTTTTTTCATTTTAACAATTGGAATATGCTTTTAATTTCTTTCTTTTTTCAACTACATCAACGTATGGGAATTTCCAAGCCCCTCCTCTCATAGGATGGGGCTAACATGGAATGAGTATGAGCGATTGGTAACAACCAAACAAAATAAAGGATGAAAAATTAGGTATATATGGTAATGTTAATTATGGAAGGATGTGGACATGCTACCTCAATCAAGGCATCCTATTCATGTCTCTCCTAGAATGTGAAAAAAAGCCCCAAGGTGCTTACACTTTTCTAGAAGGAAGAGATGACCATCAAGGTGAAATATGACATTAAATATAGCTTTAAAATATAATGATTCATTATTTGATTTCAACCCATTATATTTACTTAGATTTCTAAAACATTTGATGTAAATACTTCGTATGAAACAATGGATAATGTACCTCGTGGTCACTGACCTACCTACATTGGAAGATCATGGTCATAAAGTGGATGAGATAACCAATAAGGTAGTGAGAGGCATAGGAAATGTTTCTCTTTGAGGACCATGTGATGTTGTGTTGACAGTGCTAGATCCCACCAACACACAGGGGATATCCCTTATATTAAGTCCCAATTAGAGCTCACACTATTTGGTGTAGGAGTCCCATTTAGAATATGCATTGATTGCCATTAACTTATAGATTTTCCTTGGCTTAAGAAATTAGCTAGAGTAGTACGCATGTGATTTTGAATGAGCAAGAAAGTGTGCCTTATGGAATGTTTTATTGTAGATTTATCAAGGTTCTTTCATTGCAAGAAATAAAAGTGAGCCTTTAAAATAAAAGTAGTAATACTAATCTAGTGGAGACACACACACATAAACAAGGAAGAATCATTAGACATAAAGTGAAATAGTTCACATAGATGCAACAATCATAAAATCATCACAACACATTTCCAACAAGTTGAGCAACAAAGTCACCAAAATAATTCATTACTTTAGTACATATGAAAGCCAACATAAACCACAAACAATAGAAGAGTAATCTTAAAACATCCACGATCCATGCATGAAAATGTGTTGGCCAAATGGATACAAGTATTAAGAAAAATTTCCAAGATACATGAGTACAATAAACATCACTAGCTCCAATAGTGGAGCGTTAGAGACACTACTTGCTTGCCAAAACTACTATATCTATTTATCTAATACCTTGTGGGAGAAGCCACAGTAAAAAAGTTTATTTTCTTGAGTAATGCGGCTAATTTAATAACTTGAGGCATGACCTTTCATATCCCCCTGACTCTTGAGTTTCTTTTATGAATTTTCAACTTCTAATTAGCTTTAGACATCTATATAACTCTTGGACTTCTAAATGACTTTTTGAATTACATATGAATTATGGAATTACATGTCTTTTTGACTTCTTCACATGCCTCTTTTGTCCATACATGATTCTCGAAATTCCACTTTTATGTATTTATAATAATTAAATAATTACATCATGGTTTCGACATCATCATGTTGTGAGAACATGACAATTCACTAACATTAATGACATAGACTCATAGTGATTGATGAAATGGACTTTCTTGATAGGTGACAATGTTGGAACTTGTACTTTTGATCTTGCATGCAACTTCCATGTTGTTGATGTTTTCACCCTCCAAGGGTCTTTGATCATATGGAGTATTTTAGGTTGCTTCAATCATCAAGATTTCGATGTTCCTAATTTTGTCGATTCACATGTTCTTCGTTCTTGATTTCTTCTTTGATTGTCCCTTTTTCCCAATCTCTTCATGTACCTTTTCCATGTCGTTTTGGAATACATAAAAATGAGATTGTTGGCATTAGGATACATATGTTGTACTTGATGGAAACTCACTCATCTCAGATGATAAATTATAGTGCAGAGAAAAGTTAACGCACTTTCATGAAGAGAAAAGTTCCTTTCATGCAGAGAAAAGTTCACGCACTTTCATGCAGAGAAAAGTTCCTTTCATACAAATAAAAGTTCACGCACTTTCATGCAGAGAAAATTTCACACACTTTCATGAAGAGAAAATTTCCTTTCATGCAGAGAAAAGTTCACGCACTTTCATGCAGAGAAAAGCGCACACACATGGGAAATCTTATGGTTGGTTCATGGTATTAGTCCGACAATTTTTTATCCTATGGTTTTGGTCCGTGGTATTGCATCCAAAAGAGTTGAACCCAAGTATTGGGTCTGTGGTATTTTTTTTTTTATGGTTTTGGACCATGGTATTGAGTAAGGCCTAAGACTATAAAAGGAGAAGAAGATCATTAGGCAAATGTATGGAAAAAGACTTGAATATCTAATGTAGTATGAGATCCAGTATGCAGGATATGGGTTATGATGATTGCTTGATCTAAGCTAAGGAGGGTCTCACCGGTTGATGGAGAACAAGTTCGAAGGATAGATCGGGATCAAATGTTTGAAATGAATCATCTTTATATGGTTTGATCATGGATAGACTAGATCTGAATTATTGATCCATGTTTTATTTTACGCATGTTATGATCTGGGTATGACTGATGTCTGAAACAGCCGCAAAGTCATGATTGAATATGTATAGATTTGTATGCGGGTTGGCTTTGGCGAAAGCGTGTATATACGCGGGTTTGATTCATCGTAGTAGTGTATACATAATGAAGTATGTTGTTTGAAGTTGCAGTTGGGTTTGATTGTTATTGCAGAGTTCTGTAGTCTACTCTGTGTTCTGGTGACTGTGTTGTTGACATGGTTTCAGTGTTTCAGTGATTCAAAAATTGATGATGCTAGTATTGATTGTTTTGTGCTTCAATGATATTGATGGGTCCAGTATGAAAATTGGATGAAACGTGGCCTTCAAATTATAGTGTTGTGCTT